>KQ990519.1:166652-461674 GCA_001598015.1 Dorcoceras hygrometricum
TTTATGGTATTGATAGATGCCTCCAGCAGATGGTCACATGTATGTTTATTATCAACTCGAAATGTGGCATTTGCAAGATTACTTGCCCAAATAATAAAATTACGAGCTCAATTTCCTGATTATACAATCAAGAATATTAGACTCGATAATGCTGGTGAATTTACTTCGAAAACTTTCAATGATTATTGCATGTCGGTGGGAATTACTGTTGAGCATCCTGTTGCTCATGTACATACACAAAATGGTTTAGCTGAATCATTGATTAAACGTCTACAACTGATTGCTAGACCAATGATTATGAAAACGAAGCTCCCTATCTCTATATGGGGACATGCAATTTTACATGCTGCTGCATTAATTCGCATCAGACCAAGTTCGTATCATAAATACTCACCATTGCAGCTTGCATTTGGTAAAGAACCAGATATTTCTCATCTCAGAATTTTTGGATGCGCGGTATATGTACCTATTGCACCGCCTCAACGAACAAAAATGGGACCTCAAAGAAAGATGGGAATTTATGTTGGCTATGATAGTCCCTCAATCATTCGATATCTTGAACCTCAGACAGGCGACGTGTTCACCGCACGTTTTGCTGATTGTCATTTTGATGAGAATACCTTCCCAATGTTAGGGGGAGAAAAGAAACATATCGAAAAAGAGATTACATGGTATGTACCATCATTGTTATATTTGGATCCTAGAAATAAACAATGTGATGAAGAAGTACAACAAATTGTGCATTTGCAACGAATAGCAAATCAAATGCTAGATGCTTTTGTAGACACAAAAGGAGTAACTAAATCACATATACATGCTATAAATGCTCCTGCTCGAATTGAAATTCCGAAGAAACAAATTGAGAACAAAGATGTTCATGATGTCATAACACGCCTGAAGCGTGGAAGGCCAATCGGTTCCAAGGATAAAATTCCTCGGAAAATAAAATGCATAGAGAAACATGATGATCATAAAATCGTGAATGATGTTCCAGCAGACACACATGATGATGAACATGATGATGAAAATATTCTGTTGAAACCACAAAATGATGAGAATCATGAAATCTCTATCAATTATATTAATACTGGAGAAATATGGAACGTAAATTATATGAAAGATATTGATGATATATTTTCTTACAATGTGGCATTTGACATCATAAATGAGAATGAAGATCATGAACCAAAATCTTTTGGTGAATGTAAAAATCGGCAGGACTGGATAAAATGGAAAGACGCCATCCAGGTGGAGTTAGATTCGTTAAATAAACGTAATGTTTTTGGACCTATAGTCCTTACACCTGAAGGTGTAAAACCTGTTGGATACAAATGGATTTTCTTCGAAAACGAAATGAGGAAAACGAAATATTGAGATATAAAGCTCGTCTTGTTGCACAAGGTTTTTCTCAAAGGCCTGGAATTGATTACGAAGAAACGTATTCTCCAGTTATGGATGCAATTACGTTTCGGTATTTAATTAGTTTGGCGGTTTCTGAAAATTTTGAAATGCGTCTTATGGATGTTGTTACGGCTTACTTATATGGATCGATTGATAGTGATATATATATGTAAAAATCCCTGAAAGGATTTTAAGATGACCTGAAAGCACAAAGTTCAAAACCCAAAGAATGTTATTCTGTAAAATTACAAAGATCATTATATGGGTTGAAACAATCTGGTCGAATGTGGTATAATCGATTGAGTGAGCACTTGATGAAAAAGGGATATGTAAACAATCCAATATGCCCTTGTGTTTTCATTAAGAAAACAACATCTGGATGCGTAATTATTGCTGTATATGTTGATTATTTAAACATCATTGGTACGAATAAAGAAATCCAAGATGTTGTGATATATTTAAAGGAAGAATTTGAAATGAAGGACCTTGGAAAAACCAAGTATTGTCTTGGTTTACAAATTGAGCACAAAGAAGGTGGAATATTTGTTCACCAGTCAAATTATACAGAAAAGGTCCTTAAACGTTTTAATATGGATAAAGCAAATCCTTTAAGTACCCCAATGGTTGTTAGATCATTGAACATTGAAAATGATCCATTCCGTCAATGTGAAGAAAACGAAGTTATTCTTGGTCCAGAAGTACCATATCTAAGTGCTATTGGTGCTCTTATGTATCTTGCAAATTGTACTAGACGTGATATATCTTTTGCAGTAAATTTATTAGCAAGATTTAGCTCATGTCCAACAAAGAGGCACTGGAACGGAATTAAGCATGTATTCCGTTATCTACGAGGAACAACAGATTTGGGACTTTTATATTCAAAAGATGCCAATAAAAGTATTGTTGGGTTTGCTGATGCTGGAGACCTATCTGATCCACATAAGGCACGATCTCAAACTGGATATGTATTTACACGTGGAGGCACTGCAATTTCTTGGCGTTCACAGAAACAAACTCTTGTGGCAACTTCATCAAACCATGCCGAGATTATTGCACTACATGAAGCAAGCCGTGAATGTGTATGGTTAAAATCCATAACAGAACATATACAAGTTATATATTATACATAGATACATATATATTGGCTATTCGGTGAATTTTTCAATGAGTTAGAAAAATTATTTTCTCGGTCATACTCGGGTTGAGGCTGTGAGTTCCTGATAAAAGATTTGTCATAATTCCCCGTAACATGATTTTTAGGTTAACCACAGTATTGTTGTTGCTGTAAGATGCCAACATGACACTAATGGAACGAACTAAATTGTCCAGAATCGAAAGATACAGATATTGATGAAAAAAAGTAAACATATATGATCAAATTGTAGTTTCTCTTTTTTTTTTTCCAGTTTTCTGCTGGACCCGATTTCTGAAATTAGATTGGGTTCAAACAAAGTGGAGTCCAATCAAAATATATTCAAAAATATATGTTTTTTCAATGTCGTTTCTTCTTCTGTCTTTTAGCTAATGAGTTTGGAGAGGTTTCAATCATTCAATGTCAAGATTTTATGGCTTGTTAGTTGTTACGATGGCTGCTCTTCACGTTTGGTTATATTTCTCGATTTATCTTTATTTTTTCAATTATAACGAAACATACCAGTATTATTCAAAAATTCTTAGTCAAAAAGTATTATATATATATCACTACAGATTTTTCATTAAATTACAGTGATTTTCAGACCTCCTCACACAAAACAATCACGATATCTCCCTTCCTCACCAACCGCCGCCACCGCCGCCGCTGCCGAAATAAGGTACATATACGCTTCTGTATATATGTACTGCAATATATGTATATATATATATATATATATATTACTTTTGAAGTTTGGGAGCAATTTTACACAAAATTTTATACTATGGGCCAACCGATGTTTCAACTTGCAAAAATATCCTATACTTTTGATCTCCCGACAAAAGATGATGAAAGTGGGGTCTCAAAGAATATGTAAATGGTAACACATAATATCAGAAGCACCTCAAAGTTAATGTAATCTTAAAGAAAGTTCCTAAAAGGCGTGCGGGTTGCTATTATTTTATTATTCACCACTACAAATTTGTAAGATTAAAAAATTTTACTACTAAAACTTTTTTTTTGTAATTCACTACTATACTCCGACTGGATAAATAGGTGTTGGGCTCCACCAAACAGGCTTAAAGATGAGATGGGCTCCTAAAATTTGTAGCTTCATTATTTCGTTCATCTCATCTGACTCGTGGTGATTCGTATGGTCATCGCCTCATCGGAAACCGTATTTCAAGTATTACTATACTGCTATATATGCATGGAATTTAGGTAAATTAGTGTTATATAATAAAATAAGAGGATATTTTTGTGAAATTTGAGTCTTAGAAACAAACCCCCCCTGCCTTATGTTAATACATACATGTATATATTTTATTTACAGTTTAAGCATTTTATCCGACAATGAAATGAAATAAAATAAAATATCGAACATTATTTTCGACACAGTAATGAACTTTAATGCATTCGGAATATATAAAAAAAATATATATTTCGACTTAATTTGTACCCATTAATTTCCTTTTGCACAAGCAGAGTCCATTATTCTTGATTTTATTTTAAAATTTAAAAAGGCCGGATAAATGCATGACGAATACACTTGTCAATTCCAGAGCTTCGTGTCATGAAAAGACCGCATTCATGCAGGCAATAAACACGTCAAACTTTCTTCCGACACCTCCATGCAAATCTTCACAACCTCAAACACACTCATATCTGTACATATATATATACACTGGACTCACGCACACAGATCCACAGACGCAAAAGATCTCCCCTGAGAAACAAAATAATTTTGTTCCAAAAGATCGACGATCTATGGCTCAGAACCAGCCTCGGTTCGATGTTCAACAGAGGTACCAACAGCAGCAGCCGCAGCCGCAGCTTTCCCGCCAGGTGGCCAAAACCACGACGGCCGTCACTCTCGGCGGTTCTCTCATGGTCCTCTCCGGCCTGACTCTGGCGGCCACCGTCATAGCCCTGGTGTTGGCCACTCCACTTCTGGTGATATTCAGCCCGGTGCTTGTCCCCGCCGCCATAACGATTTTCTTGATCCTCGCAGGATTCGTGACTTCGGGTGGATTCGGCGCCACCGCCAGCTTCTTGTTCTACTGGATGTACAAATATGTCACCGGGAAACACCCTGTCGGGGCTGACCAGCTTGACCGTGCTCGTGATAAAATCTCGCATGCGGCGTACGATGTTAAGGAGAGGGCGGAGCATGCTGCCAGGGGCGCCGCTGGCCAGCAGAGCACTTGATTTGAAATCACAAAGTCTTTAATCGATAATAAAGGGCTGTAATAGCGCCGCATTGCTTTTTAGTGTGTTTCAAGTGTATTTTCTTGTTTCTGGCCAACGATATTGCGCGCATTATGGATTGGTGTTGCTTGTATGTTAGTTAATAATTACTCGCTAGTGTTCCCGCTACATGCTTAGTTATAATTTTTTAATTTCACCATTTTTAATTAATTTCTAGGAGATTGCGACACTTCGTATGTGATGTCCGTTTGCTTTTAGTTTCGTCATAGCATCCGGGAGCTTGAACACTTACCTTTCAACTCATCTGAGCCCATTACAGATTGAAGTTGCCACTTGCCATGTTGGATTTAGGCATGGAGAAACATGGAACTTTGTGTTCACAGCATGTACATCTGCACTTTTGTGTCGTCCTTTTAACAGCCTCGCTATCGAACCCATCAACAATTGCAGTCAAGTTTGGCCAGCAGCAACTTGTTTAGGTGTAGAATAGAAGCTAATTAAGCACTATATGATGGGGGACATGTATTCATGGCGTTTTCCAATTTCCACCCTATCATATGTGATCCGATGATAAAATAATTGTCTAATGCGAAAATTCATCCACGGCAAAAGTATTTAGACCACCAAAGCAAAGCTCCATTTTGTTTGCCACAAAATTTTGGGAAATACATCTTTCAGAGTAAATTTGATGACATTTTGTTTGCCACAGAATTTTGGGAAATAAATCTTTCCGAATAATAAGATACGAAAACAAATAAAAAAAAATGGTATATAGAACAACTCATTACATGTTTGCAAATTGATGATCAGAGCTAGGCTTACTCATCCCCCATGGCCAATTCTAGTGCATAATCATCTCTTTCCTGCATTAAGTTGAAGAGTAATCATCATATTTTATATATGATCCCGTACATTGGATTTAACAATTTTTACATCTGTTTTTCATCTTAAGGCAGTAAACCTAAAGCGAGTTGAGAAATGTAACTTACAATTGGCCCTCTCGCAAAATATCGTCCAAATTGAAGCCAATACACCTGTAAACAAATTACAACGAAACCTTTAGCTGCAATCATGACAGCTAATGCGAATGCTATAACCCACCAACTTGGACAGAACAGTAGACGACTTCCTCTTGTTCGAAAAAATTTACAAGATGTCGTTCAATATAAACCTAAGCATGCAGAATTTCTAGCAACCATGAAGGGTGGGTGCAAATGTAAGCTCGAGTATGGAAGATCGAAACTTTTGAAACAGGGAAGAGTGATTTTGCATATCATCTAAACTTTAGACTTGTGTAAAAGCAGTACTCTAAAGATTTACTACCTCATCCTCATCTTGTGTTTCAACCTCCAGGTCAGATGATGGGAAGCCCACACAAAGAAGTGCATACCCCTACACACTAGAGAAAATGAGTACATACGCATTGGCTTATAAAATTCAAATTGGTATAAATTAGAAATCTCCAGCAAGTAAACTTTATTAAAACTAATTAACTACCATTGAACAAACAGTTCATACGATTAGCTCAATGACCACATTTTTGTGCACTACAAATTTTGTAATATTCCCAAAAGTCTTGCTAATCTATCCACAATGTCAAAATAAAACAGAAGTTATCATTGCAAAATCAACATTCTCTGTACGTACCATTTGTCCGAGTAGCTAACTTTTTAACCAATTAGGAAAAGTGAAAAAAATGCAGTCATAAACTAACCCTGGTAATACCGTGCGTAACCTATTTTATATAGAAGCCGTAAAAACCAACAATTGTCGCATTTTTTAGTACTAAACCAAATTTCAGCGATTGCCCATGATATTGGGTTTGAGAAGTATAAATATAACGTTTGGCATGAAATATGAGAAAAGTAGTTTGGCTACATCAATGTCACACCTTAATCAA
The DNA here is from genome assembly GCA_001598015.1 of Dorcoceras hygrometricum. NCBI lineage: Eukaryota > Viridiplantae > Streptophyta > Magnoliopsida > Lamiales > Gesneriaceae > Dorcoceras > Dorcoceras hygrometricum. The sequence goes on from KQ990519.1 coordinate 173,294, forward strand.
ATACTAGAGGAGTCAAGCGGCATAATCCAAGCTGTATGCAATCTGATGATCATTTCTTAATGTTCTAATTCATCACCACATACATGCACATACAATTTTCTATATTTTTCAATAATTTGACGTGAGGTTCAGGACTGCACATCTACCACCAATTTACAAGAGACAGGCAAGTCATGAATTCTTCCATGTTTAGAACTAAATTTCGTTCAATGACTGTACCAATATTAACATATACTCAGAGACATGATACCACCAGCCACACCTCTTATCTATGAGGATAGACATGAGCAATATAAGGCCTTGTTTGCTAAGGATTAGAATCATGATCGATATAATTAGCATGCATCATCACTTGTTCGGTTGTAATTTTGTGATCCTAATTTCTATGGCCAGGGCCGATGTAAGTACAGTTTCTGGATAGTATCCTATCAGTCAAAGGGATGTGATACTTCCTCCACAAGTACATGGTAGGAATTGTACACAAATTACCACAAAACCCTTAATTTTTTTCTTGGTCTGAAAACCCTTCTTCTGTGTGGTTCAACAAGATAGTGAAAAACTGCTACCGTAGAGGAGAGGTGTAGATCAAAAAAACTAAGGATGGTCGCTAGAGCCACAGAACAGGGTTTTCAAAGACAATTACTAGATAGCAGAATCAATCATTAATTACAAGATAATACTTTATCATTCAATTATACGAAGACAACTAAACACTCAGGACATAGATTTTCAGTTCGCATGATGGACCCTTCGTCCTTGACAACGCATAGGTAAAAATTGTATGGCTGCATCTTCTTTCTTAATTTGTGAAATATGTTGATTGTTACATTAAGGTTATACATGGACTAAAAATTTGCAAATGGAACACAACATTAATTCATCAAGTATGTGACACACCTTATCTTTCAATTCAGCAGATATTCCTAATGCTTCAGGCTGTCTGAGTTGCCCAGACTTCACACGAACGGCACAGCTGGTACAACAACCTATGAGATAGAGAATTGATAGTGAAACTGTACTGCTCCAGAATTCAGGCCCAAATGGAGATAAAAAAGTTATCAGCTATCAATATAGAAATTAAGATCACGTCAGTGATATTTTGGTAAAGGTTTAATTGCACATTTAATCATAACATTGATTGCGGTATACCAGATTCCATCACTGCATTTTGACAACAGATACAAACTCAGAATTCAAGTTCACTTGAACAGATAGTAACGTGCTTACGCATGCTGTCCTATCCGCAAATCAACTCATTCCAAATATAATAATGGTAGTACGCTCATCATTTCATGTTCATTGTATCCCCAAAGGTGAACGCAAGTGATCGGAATGTGTAAAATCTAGCAAACATAATCGAGTAATACCATGTCTGCAAGCGAAGGGTAGGCTTATACTCTGAGACTCTGCCGTGTGTAGTATATATTGGTCCTACATTTCAATATATGCAAGTTATACTCACAAAAAAGTAAAAGTCTTCAAAAATATATGGCTAACTCTTTGTCAGTTAATCACCTCGGGTACGAAAAATTCATGGATAACACCTCGTTCGCGATCGTGTACAGTGACTTTGTGGGTCGGAACAGTAGGAGATTGAGCGTTACCATTCACTGCAACCGAACTTTGAAGCTGCGATATTATTTTCCTCCGGGAATTCAAAGGCATGGCTATGAACCTTTGGCTTAGTGATTGTCCAAGGCGCGACGGTCTCCTGTTAACTAAAAGGCAGGTGTTACATGAAGTTTGAAGGTCCATGAGTTATTCCGTGTCCCTTTCTCTGCTCAGCGCCAACTACGATGGATAATTTTATGCTACGTAGTTCTGGAGGAGACGAAATCCACCAGTCCTTGAATCTAGAAAAACAGAAAAAAAGCAAAAATCAAAGAGACTAAGCAGAAACACAAGACACAACAATTACTCCGACGAATAAAGACAGTTAATTTTACACAGAAAGCACCAAAATTTGCACGTAAAACTGCCAAAAACAAAAGAAGTAGCAAGATCCAGGACAGGATATATTGAGCAAAGAACGAATAGGATTCAAGGAACAAAACACAAACCAAGAAGGATAATCACTGCAAATGCAAATGACAACTGAAACCCACCTTCAAATTCAATTCACAGAACAATTAATTTGAAGAATGTGAAATAACTGAGAGATTGACGATTGTAGAGGATGAAGAGAGGTTAGAAGAGAGCAGCAGCAATAATAATGGATAAAACGAAATACACACAAAGGAGATGAGTTAGAAAACAGTGGGGCCCAGGGCAAAGCCCAAATCTGTTTCTTTTTATAATACATTTTATAAAATATATAGAGGCCGAAACTTCTTATTTTAAAGAAAATAATATTGGCATGTGTGTTAAGAAACATCACACGATGAGTTAAATTTAAATTAAAAAAACGACCCTAAAAGCTTATTTTGATTATTCACAGTATATTATATTTTCCTGCAACCATTTGTAATATTTAGAGATTATTATAGTTCATCTCCATTATGCAAGTATATACTCGAAATTAATATTTTTGAAAAACCATTGGTATCTGATGTAGCCAAATATCTCAGCCGAAGAGCTGGCACCAAGTCGAGGATCTCGGGCGCCGGGTCATCGAGAAGCTGTCGTCGGGCGTAGGGACTCGAATGATAGATTGCTCCCAGCGTCAGTACCTGCGGCCACAAACACTAGGTCAGAGGGCGCCGGAGGTGTGTCCGGCGTAGCCCCTCCGATGCCTAAGTCAAGCAGTGTGCGAGAGAAATATGTTGTAAGAGCGAATGAGTGAGAAAATCCGAGAGAGCCTGTAATGTGAGGCGTACCTGGTATTTATAGAGGGGCTAGGTAGATGAATCGATTCGCTTGCACGTTCTGCCAAGACGTGGGTGAGGTCGTGCGCACGTCTTCCGCATAATCCGGCCCACGTTCTCCGCCTTTTGCGGAAGTGCATTAACACGTCTGGACAGTAAGCTCGGGAAGTATCCCCGAGCTGGTAGAGAGTTCTCGGGCCAGCTCCCGAGCTTAACAACGTAGGTCAGGCGTGTAGCGTGTCGCTTGGTTTCCATGCGACACCCGAGCTGTTGGTATGCACTGCGACCCTGGGGTGATCGGTTTGGTTCTCGGGTCCCGAGGTAGTAATAGGGGGCATCAAGAGTATCCCTCGTCGCGAGTCCTAGACGAAGAATTGAAGTATAGGAGTATATTTGAAGGAGGTCGGGACCCGAGCTAAGACTTTATTTCTTCGCAGCCTTATACCTCCGGTAAACTCTTTGGTAAACGGCAGTGTTGATGCCCGAGGTTCATAAGTAACTGTTTGTGCTTCTTCGAAGAAAACCATAATCCTGGTGCAATCATTCTCAGCCCTTGATTAACCTCAATCGAACGGTCAATTTTTAGCTCGTATCTCGAGGAGTCGCTTGAAGTTCCCGAGGCAGGATTTTCCTATAAATAAGCAACTTCCCTCATTCATTTCCACCTTTGCTCTCTTTCCGCATCGAAACTCTGTGGAAATTCCCACCTGTTCCCGAGCTAGTTTTACTGCCTCCCGACCTCCTGTAAGTTTTCACAATTTGCTATCTTTTTATAGAAATGTCTTCCCCTAATAGTAGTATCATTAGGGAGGTAGCGGAGTCGATAGATCTTTCCTCGATTTCTGAGACTAGTCGTAGAGAAGAGGGGACCTCGAGCTTAGCAGGTCCCCATAGGGCCAGGATACTTAGAATCGACCAAGATGAAGTAAGGTTAGCTGCCCAGGGTTGCACCTGGTACGAGATTAAGGCCTCTACCCTTAGGGAATCGAATATTCCTTTGATTAGGGACATGGGAGGGATATTCGAGCTGTTCGAGGTGGTAGTCCCCCGAGTCGAAGCCCGAGCTCATCGACCCCCGGTTGGCTTCCACACGTTCTATGTAAACCAAATAGAGCGAGGTCTCAGGTTTCCCATCCCTAAGTTTATCACTAGCTTGTGCGACCACCTCGGGGTCAGTCCTAGCCAGCTCACCCCGAACTCCTTTAGCTCCCTGCTTTCCCTAGGGATTTTACTAAAGTTTTTCAGAATCCCCCTCTCAACTTATACTCTAATGCGGCTAGTCTCAGGTTTCCCATCCCTAAGTTTATCACTAGCTTGTGCGACCACCTCGGGGTCAGTCCTAGCCAGCTCACCCCGAACTCCTTTAGCTCCCTGCTTTCCCTAGGGATTTTACTAAAGTTTTTCAGAATCCCCCTCTCAACTTATACTCTAATGCGGCTAGTTCAAATCAAGAGGTTAGGCCCCGGGAAGTTTTACATCTCTAACCAGTGTGCAGGCGGCAACCCGAGCTCACACAAATGGTGGATGAGCAGGTATTTTTTCATTAAGCGTATTTCGAGCCGGGAAAACCCGTGGAATTGTGACATGTCGTGGAGAGATAATGCCCATATCCAGCCTCCCCCGATTCCCGAGCACAATCCCGACCTATCCCAACTTCTCGAGGTCACAAGAGAGAAGTGTTTTGATGCTCAATCGTTGATCGAGGAAGATCTGCTGTGCCACTTTAATTTTAGTCAAAAAAGAGTTCAGCTGGTCGGGGATTTAGGTATCTCCATTGTGTTTTTGTGCTGTCCTTGCTATTCCTGAGATCTGATCTGTTAACTTGTGTTTTACCTCTGCAGACGATAGGATGTCAAAAGCTGAGATGTTGAAAGCTCTGAAAGCAAGGAAAACCGAGCCGGAAGGAGCCTCCCGCTCTCTAGGCAAGGGCAAGAGGAAGGCCGAGGCTGAGGGAGGAGATAGGCGCAAGAAGCGTCACCACGAAAAGACCCCAGAGCCTGCTCGGGAGACGATTCCCGAGATCCCGGTTAGGGAACCGATAGGTGCGAAGGGTAAAGCCCCCGAGCAGCAATCTACCGAGGAGCCCTACGTGTTGCTAGATGCCTGTGACATCTCCTTCGTGGCCAAGCATTCCGGCTCTGTCTCTCTAGATTTCACCCGACGCTTAATTCCCGACCAATACTACGACGTGGTGAAGAGCGTTCCCGTTCTTGCCGCCCTGGAGGCTTCTAGCCTCCACTTTATGCAGGTATACCCTGACTGAAGCCCCTACTGATGGATCCGATGTCCATACTAATTTTTATTCTTGAGCAGGCCCTAGTGTGGAGTGGTGAGGTGGCGAATCGCCTCACCCAAACGTGGGAGGAGATCGCGAAGACCAAGCATTCTATGGATGAACAGCTCGCGGAGATTCGAGCAAATAATGATAAGGAGAAAGAGGTGATGGCGCTTGAGCTAGAGGCCTCCCGATCTGAGGTGCAGCTGTCTAAGGCCCGAGCTCTTCGTCTCGAGGAGGAGAATAAGGCCCTTCAAACCGAGGTGGACAAATGGAGGGGCGAAGCGGCAAACTCTTGGGAGCTCGGGAAGGAGAAGTTCCTGCAGTCCAAAGAGTTTAGAGTTCTATGCTCTGGGAAAGCACTAGCCTTTTTTGAAAAGGGTTTCGACGGGTGTTTAGCGCAATTCAGGGAAAGTGGGTATACTGAAGAAGAGCATCCGGCCCCCTTCCTTGATATGGAGCGTGCTCTAGAAGCCCTGTCGGATGATGAAGATGCAGAGGAAATTAACCTTAACCAGGACGAGGCCCCGCCAGCTTGATCATAGAATTATTTTCCTCATGTATCCCGAACTAGTCTTTAAGATTAATGAAATCAGCTCTTCCTTGTTTACCTTCGTTTGTTTTTACTTCGTCGAATGCGAGATGAACTGTCCCGAGCAACTTTGAGTTAATGTAACTCACGTATGAAAATCATCGAATAAACTCCCTCGAGATAACTTCGCACAATAGAATTCGCTTAGGTGTAGGGAGGAAATGCCCGAGGTAGACTTATATGCCAACTCCCTTGATAATCCAGAGTTGTACTCATGACGCCGAGCTGTGCCAACGAAGGTTGGACTTGGTATACCAACGAAGGTTGTTCTTATGGCGCCGAGCTGTGCCAACGAGAGTTAGGCTTGTACGCCAACGATAATTGGTAGTAGAGTGCCGAACTGGTCGGGCTTAGTGGTCAGTGCGGAGCTGAACTTATGTATTTGCGTAGAAGAGCTACGCGAAGAGGCGCCAGTGCGGAACTGGGCTTTTAGATTGCCAGTGCGGTACTGGGCTTATGTGCCGAGCTGGTCGGGCTTTTGCGTAGAAGAGCTACGCGAGTTTGCCAGTGCGGAACTGGGCTTATGTGCCGAGCTGGTCGGGCTTTTGCGTAGAAGAGCTACGCGAAGAGGTGCCAGTGCAGAACTGGGCTTTGAGATTGCCAGTGCGGGACTGGGCTTTGGTGTGCCGAGCTGGTCGGGCTTTCAATGAAATAACGTGCTCCCGAGCAAAAGACGTGCTTTCAATTAAATAACGTGCTCCCGAGCAAAGAACGCACTCCTGAGCAAAGAACGCGCTCCCGCGCAAAGATCGTGCTCCCGAACAAAGTATAATGGTTCCCGAACAGAATTATATAGGACTCGTAAGTAGGATAACAAGTCTTCGAGCAGATCAGGACAATAGATCCCTCGGCAGGGCAGCGTGACGCACCGACTCATACTAAAACACGATTTTACGTAAAGTAACACGATAAGAGGGGAGTGATTACTAACCTTGGTTCATAATGTTGGTGTGCGAGCCTTAATCTCAGCGGGCGATGGATTCCCGAGCCCGACAAGATGTGACCCCCGAGCAGAGTATGAGCCAGACAGACAAGAGATCCCCGAGCAGTTTGATACAATAGATTCCCGGGCCTTAGTAATTAACCTCCCACGAAGGGATAATAAGTTTCCGAGTGGGGATAATAAACTCCCCAAGCAGAGCGCAGAATAATTTCTCGAGTGGAGCGATACAGATTCTGTATTCCCGAATTGGTCGAGGTGATATATTGCTTGGTAAATACATATCAAGCATTTCCCCGAGAAAATCGAGTTGTCCTCAGTGATATGCGATCTCTCGTAAGATATTCCACGTCGGGAGCCGCCTTTATGCTAGCTCCATGGGTCGGGATCCACTCCGCCAGCAGTATCCTTCGTAAGCGTGTCCGAGCCAAAGTGGTGGAATGTACCTGTCTAGGTAGTTATGAATTTGCGCGGACCTGGCATGTTCCCTCGTCTAACACTAAGTTGCTTGCGCAGGGTCAAACTGTTGCGCTCCACGCTCTTGAGTTGGGACGCCGCTGGTTACACTACCAAAATAATCAAGACCCGAGCGCTGCTAGTTTCTCCGGTATCCCGAGCTCTAATCCCTTTAATTGGTGTTTTGTATTCCTTCTTCAACGTTTCCCACAGACGGCGCCAATTGATGTAGCCAAATATCTCAGCCGAAGAGCTGGCACCAAGTCGAGGATCTCGGGCGCCGGGTCATCGAGAAGCTGTCGTCGGGCGTAGGGACTCGAATGATAGATTGCTCCCAGCGTCAGTACCTGCGGCCACAAACACTAGGTCAGAGGACGCCGGAGGTGTGTCCGGCGTAGCCCCTCCGATGCCTAAGTCAGGCAGTGTGCGAGAGAAGTATGTTGTAAGAGCGAATGAGTGAGAAAATCCGAGAGAGCCTGTAATGTGAGGCGTACCTGGTATTTATAGAGGGGCTAGGTAGATGAATCGATTCGCTTGCACGTTCTGCCAAGACGTGGGTGAGGTCGTGCGCACGTCTTCCGCATAATCCGGCCCACGTTCTCCGCCTTTTGCGGAAGTGCATTAACACGTCTGGACAGTAAGCTCGGGAAGTATCCCCGAGCTGGTAGAGAGTTCTCGGGCCAGCTCCCGAGCTTAACAACGTAGGTCAGGCGTGTAGCGTGTCGCTTGGTTTCCGTGCGACACCCGAGCTGTTGGTATGCACTGCGACCCTGGGGCGATCGGTTTGGTTCTCGGGTCCCGAGGTAGTAATATGGGGCATCAGTATCGATAGTCGTCCTTTAGCATATTGAATATTTCAAGTTAAATAAAGTATTTAATACATTTAAATATTCTTTGGTGAAATTTAATTTAAGGGAATATAAATAATTCCATATACATAATGTTTAAATTAATCAACGGTATTAATGTATTATGATTTTTTTGTAAGTATTATTATTGGAATAGGAAACTTAAAAGTAACGAAGATCTTCTCAAACCAAATCTAAAGGCTTTCTTTGATAATTGTGTGATACGCACCTTGCATTTTTTGTTCAGGTAACATTAGTAGATTCTAAGATTTATAATTATATTTCTGGAGTCTTTGATGCGGAAATTTTTAGTGGGTCTTTTGGGGATTGAATTTAAAATTGGTCTCTTTGATTTTAAAAATCGCACGGAGTCCAAAAGTTGCCTTCAATAAAGATTTAAAAATTTTCTCATCTTTTTTTTAATCGTAAATCTTAGTAATCAAATGAAATATTGAAACACTATTTGAAATGTCATTCTACTTGTTAATAATGATATATATGACTTTTTAAAAAACTTTCTATAACTTAAATAAACACAACGCTTATCATTCCGTCAGCATGAACAATTGTTTTTCCAAGGATCATCTATTTTCTATCAGTTAGGGAAAATTTTTTTTTGTCATTTTGGTTCGGGTATACTGATTTTTTCTGGTTATTTCGATTGATTTGTGACAATCCAACAGTCAACAATTTTTGAGGCACTAGTATTTTTCATGCCATATTAGCATTTCCCATAACACCAATTTTCATTGTCGGGCCGTTTGAACAAATTAATGAGCGGAAATTACATTTATGGTACCAAAATCGATATAAATAATAATTGGATAAAATATATTTTCAATATTAATTATGTCAACGAATGCACTTAAATGGAAAAGGCCCACGTGATATTACGTCGAATTTCGACCATCAATTTTCTATCAAAAATCCGTTCGTACGTGTCTCAAAACGAACTGGTCAAGTATAAGTATAAATTATATTTAAAAAAATATAGCCCAGGGTAATCGGCGAGTTGGTAAGACATGGGGTGATGTGGGAATAATTTCCCCGGCTTCACGGTTTGATTCTCGTGTGGAGCATATTCCCCACTGAAATATTGCGGGGTTATGCTAAGGGAATTAGTCCGTTATATGGGTCATCTTCCTCGGGTCCCTGCTTACTCGTGCATATGAAATAACCCGAAATTTCAAAATGCTATTCAACTAAAGTCGAACAGGGGCACGGCAACCTCACAACCAGCAACCAGCAGCTTCGAATTCTTTCCCAAGATCGTTCTGCAGCTTCAAATGAGTAACAATCGAAAGAGAAACTCACAGGGAACTCAGCGCCACCGAAAACACTCAAATCATCGGCGGAGAACGACGAAAATCTAATGAAGAAATGTCTCGGGTGAACAGTAGCTCGACGAGAGTTTGGAAAAGAGATAAGGAATATCTGGTTCTCAATACTTCTAAGTGTCGATCGACACCTCTATTTATATATATCTTGATTCCTTCGTCTGCTGATCAACAATCCAGCCGACATGAACAGTAAACAATCTCCCAGCAGGTGCCTTCTCTTTCTTTCGCTAAAACCAGCAGCAACAACCAGTCGAAGCATTCACGAGAAAACATCTCAAAACGACACCGTTCCAACTAACTTAAACGACATCGTTGCGCTCCACCAGCTGGTACATCTATCGCTTGCTAAACAACCAAAAGCTGGTACCAGATCTTCCAAACGACATCGTAAAGGTTACGTCAGCATCGCTACCACCTACTGGTTCTCCAGTCGCAACGCATTACTCACAACAAACCCTCGCTGCTGGTTCCATATGCAACACTCAAAACGCAGCGTTTCAACTTAACGAAACGACGTCGCTCCACCTCTACGACTGGTTTCCCAAACCAGCAGCTGGTCACTCTAAACTCACGCATCTGCTGATCCAGCAGTCAATCACTCAAAAATGTTGACCAACACGTGTCGCTCTCTCGATCACTCTCGCGCTAAAAGCCAAGCCTGCCAGCAGCAACCTCTAAGATCGAAGCGACAACGTATCATCCCTTCCGCTACAGTAACCAGTTCAACGTTCTCCACGAAGCTTCAGAATTCAGATTTCTCGACGCGAAGCAAGATTTTTGAACAGAAAGCTTCACCGTGAAAATTCGAAGAGATTTCTCACGCATACAAGGCATACTTCACGCTGTAACGGCCGATTTAGGGGATCAATGATCGATTTACTCACCCAAATCAATGCCTACGTTAATGATTTTGTAACCGTCGACGTAATGAGGGAATTAAAGGCCTTTAATGGCGGACGCTCGAATCCCCTTCCTCGCCACCTATAAATAACCGATTGTAACCACAGAATTTCTCACACCATTTCAAAATTCACAGTCAGAAAAGCAACATTTCGTCACGACAAAGTTCCGCGGAAATTCTAGCAGATTTCTTAGCCAAAGTCCTGCGCAAATTTCGACGTGGTCGAGGAGTTCTGCTACCAGATTTTTACCCTGCACATTTACGATCCAGCGTGTGCGAGACTTAGAAAGATTTCGTGCAATCGACCTACTGCCAAAACTTCGTACGAAGATTCCCGATTTCGTGCTACCAGATTTCACCCGAAAACTTTGAATGTAAGTGGGCTTTTGCTAAGTATTATATTCGTTTGATATATTATATATATATTATTCATGTAAGAATTTAGTTTTGAACCTACTGTTCGAGCACCTTTCTGTTCAGACCTCTGTTTCATTTCAAAGCTTTGTTTTGCACTGATAATTCTGTCGTTATATGGGTTTACGGAATATTTCGTACTCTGGGTTACTTGGTGTAACCACATGACCTCGACCCCTTAGAGGAGTAAAAATTAGGGACTGATCAGTAAACCATAGACACGATTCTATCGTTATATGGGTCTATGGAATATTCCGCACTCTGGGTTACTTGGTGTAACCACATGGCCTCGACCCCTTAGAGGAGTAAAAATTAGGGACAGATCAGTAAACCATAGACACGAAGTAATTATCAGTGCTATCTGTTCTCTGTTATGTTATGCTCTGCTCTGCTATACTCTGCTCTGTTTATGCTCTGTTCTGTCTAAGCTCTGTTATGAAATCCGTTATTCAGTATATGTATATGAATATTCGTTATGCTCGAATGGTATCCCCCACTTGCTGAGTGTTTCCCCAAACACTCACCCCTTACTTCTCCATCCAGATAAGAATGAAGGACAAGTTGAAGAAGAGGAACAAGATCTGCTTTGGGGCTGGTGAAGACTCTGTTTTCTTTGTTAATGTAATTTTCGCTTCCGCACTCTGTTATTCAATTTCTTCGATTTTCAGTTGTAAAGACGATCATTTTGATTATGTAATAGACTGGTTTTGAGCTGCACTATGAGGCTTGATGTTTCGTAATGAATAATTGTTAAACATCGCCGGTGTTCACGTCCAGGCCCGGTCTCGGGGCGTGACATTTTAGTGGTATCAGAGCTAACCAGGTTCATAATCCGGATGGGAAGTTCTAGCAGAAAGAGTTCTGATTTCATCCGAAAAATAAGTCTTACACAAAGATCAACTTTATTCAGAAAGTTAAATTTATTCCTGAAGTAAATCATAGACACGAAGTAATTATCAGTGCTGTCTGTTCTCTGTTATGTTATGCTCTGCTCTGTTATGCTCTGCTCTGTTTATGCTCTGTTCTGTCTAAGCTCTGTTCTGAAATCCGTTATTCAGTATATGTATATGAATATTCGTTATGCTCGAATGGTATCCCCCACTTGCTGAGTGTTTCCCCAAACACTCATCCCTTACTTCTCCATCCAGATAAGAATGAAGGACAAGTTGAAGAAGAGGAACAAGATCTGCTTTGGGGCTGGTGAAGACTCTGTTTTCTTTGTTAATGTAATTTCCGCTTCCGCACTCTGTTATTCAATTTCTTCGATTTTCAGTTGTAAAGACGATTATTTTGATTATGTAATAGACTGGTTTTGAGCTGCACTATGAGGCTTGATGTTTGTAATGAATAATTATTAAACATCGACGGTGTTCACGTCCAGGCCGGGTCTCGGGGCGTGACAGCATATCCCTCGATTTACCACCTGTATAAGCCAAGGAAATTCTGACCAATAAAGAGGTTAGCCCATTAATGGATTAACTTTAAAAAATATATATTTAAAAAATACAATCATTTTAAATTAGAGAGGAAGATGGAAGCTTGACCATCCTATCTATCCATTAAAATTGAAAATTTCAAAGAGAGGAAACTTCACTTCCTCCTAAGTCCTAACATAAGGCACCCACTTTTTGACTCCCTTCTCTTTCATGCATCGGTCGTGTAACCAATGAAAACATATCACGTATAAATTGTAGTATAGACAAATACTCCAAATTAAAACAAAAATAGTGTTTGCGTATCCATGTTTTCTTCGGATTTGTTCACCAGTATCATCAAAGAAATTCAATGATCGACAAGTTTTCAGTAATTTCATGAACAAAATCAATGAGTTCTCAAGGATCTTTTATCTTCGTCGTCTTCATCATCACAAACATTCTTGGATTTGTAAGCTCCCAGACCCATTTCTGCTACCCTGATAATAATTACACGAGGAACAGTGCGTACGAATCTAATCTCAACACCCTTCTTTCTTCCCTCTCCCCGAATGTCGATAGCTTCGGATTCTACAACGCGTCCAGTGGACAGAACCCAGATCAAGTGAACGCCATGGTTCTATGTAGAGCAGATATTCAACCCGATTCATGCCGAAGTTGTGTCACTACTGTCACCTCTCAGCTTGTACAGTTATGCCCGAACCAGAAAAAAGCTGTATTCTGGAATGAATCATGCACGGTGCGATATTCGAACACGCCCATATATGGGGTGCTGGATATGAAGCCGAGGATTTTAGTGCGGAATACACAAAACTTCTCGGACCCGGAGAGATATAGTGCTGATCTGAGGCAGCTACTGGATGACCTGAGGAAATCTGCGGTCGCTGGAGGATCTCTGTTGAAGGTTGCAGGAAACAGTAGGACTGCACCGGATTTTCAGGTGGTATACGGGCTGATGCAGTGTACGCCGGATTTATCGGCGGAGAATTGCGATGCTTGCTTGGTGGAGGCAGGTAAAAATATAAACGGGTTCCCAGCAGGGTCGAGGGGGGTCAGGATTTTGATGCCCAGTTGCAATATTCGTTACGAGCTTTCAAGCTTCTACGATGGAACTACGCTTCAGGAACGGATCAGGGCGGCGGCTGCGCCACCGTCGTCCCCGCCAGCAGGTATTTTTCGAGATATGCTGCTTTCCTATATAGCATATATGTTTGTGTTTTAATATTCCGATGCAAATTATATTTATGTTATGAAAATAACTAAATCTTTCTTTCGAAAGGAAAAAAAAAATTCTCGGAAAGAAAAAAAACAGAGAGGTTTCTTCTGCAGTGCAAAAATCTCCATCTGATTCTGAATTCGAGTCCTTCCATAGTTCCATTTTCTTTGGTATCACTGGCACAAGACTTTAAGACGAAAATAGTGTTTTTTTCTTCTTTACACTTTTTTACTAATTTCAGGGACGAATCACTATGACCCAAGAGTTGATTCATGATGTAATTTGATTATTCTTTGCTATAATTGTGAGATACGAGGCTATAATTAGTTGATCTGCAAATATCAGAAAAATTATAAGAAATAGCAAGAAATTGAGATATGGCCTTCAATGGTTTCATATCAGCACAAAAACATTTAAATTCCTACGTTTGAAACATATGAATGTAAGTAATTTTCGTATCTTGCAGGAAAGAAAAAGAATACAGCCCGAATCGTCATTGCCATTGTTGTTCCGATTGTTGCGAGTTTACTCCTAGCTGTAGGCCTGTTCGTCTTCCTACGGCAGCGTAGGAAGCATAAAGGAAGGGAAAAGTTGGACAGTAAGTATGACTGTTATTTATTCCAACGTAGCAAGCTACTTAGCTACACGACAAAAGAAAAAGAAAACCACTCCTTCATATAAAGATTCAACTTTGATGGTAATTCAGTTTCTTTTTGAGAAGGTGTTGACGACATGAGCATTGCTGAATCCATTCAATATGATTTTAACGAAATCCGAGCTGCAACCGATGATTTCTCTGATGCTAACAAGCTTGGCCAAGGTGGATTTGGCGGCGTGTACAAGGTATTAAGACATTCGCTTGTAATTGTGGATGACTCTCTTATGGTCGTTTCTTCAAGCGAGGCGTTTTGAGTTTTTATACAAACAGTTGGAAGAATATACCTTAAACACAGACTATTTGGTTTGAATATGTGCTCGTTTAATTTAACAGGGAGCACTTCAAAACGGCCAAGAAATCGCAGTCAAAAGGTTGTCGAGAGACTTTGGGCAAGGCGATAATGAATTCAAGAATGAGGTGGTGTTGCTGGCCAGGCTTCAGCACAGAAATCTAGTCAGGCTCTTAGGCTTCTCAATTGAAGGAACAGAGAGGCTTCTTATATACGAGTACGTGGAAAATGCAAGCCTGGATCATTTCCTATTCAGTAAGTTTTGGATTTTGTTGCCATATATATGTTCACATTACAGCTAAGTTCTTTTACAAAGAGACAGTAGTTCAATGACCACTTATGCTGAACGTGGTGTGAATCCAGATCCAGCCAAACGCTCGCAGTTGGATTGGGAGAGGCGGTACAAAATCATCGTGGGTATTGCCAGGGGACTTCTTTATCTCCACGAAGACTCTAGACTACGGATCATTCATCGCGATCTTAAAGCAAGCAATATCTTGTTAGACGGAGAGATGACTCCTAAGATTGCAGATTTTGGCATGGCGCGCTTATTCGAGAAAGACGAAACTCAAGGGAACACGAGTAGGATCGTTGGGACTTAGTAAGTCTTCTATAATCACAACCACTTTCTATAGTTAAAAATTTCGAAAGGCAAAAGTGTTTGACCGATGCTACATTCATATTTTGGCTGTTTCAGTGGATATATGGCACCGGAATACGCAATGCGTGGCCAGTTCTCCATCAAGACAGATGTGTTCAGCTTCGGAGTGCTGGTCTTGGAAATTTTGACTGGACAACGGAATAACGCTTTTAGGAATGGGGAGAACCTAGAAGACCTGCTAAGTTCTGTAAGTAAATATATACATAAGTAGTGCCATTACAATATATCAAAGTCTAGCTTTTGCTGATCTTATTTCTTGATTGATTCAGGCTTGGAGGAATTGGCGAGAGGGAACAGCAATAAATATGATTGATCCTATGTTGAAGGATGGTTCTAACTCGATCCGTGAGGTCCTGAGATGTTTCCACATCAGTCTGCTCTGTGTTCAAGAAAATGTTGCGGATAGGCCAACAATGGCCAATGTTGCTTTCATGCTCAGTAGTTTCTCGGTGTCTCTGCCGTTACCTTCGGAGCCTGCATTTATCGATTCGGTTAGTTTCGATGCCAATGTTAATTCGATGGAATATTCAGAGTCCAGTACGGGCATGGCACCGGAGCACCCTCGGTCAGCTTCGAGCACTGTTTCCTCGGTCAGTGGAGTATATCCAAGGTGAGACTCACCGGTGCGTTAGCTAGAGAAGGGAGAGACCATATTACTTCATACTTTTGGTGCCTTTTGTAGAGTAAAACGTGGATTGTTTACGTGTGGCGAAAGTTGTGCAACATTAATTTTCTTGTTACTTATTGACAGATTCTATGTAAATGATGTGACTTTGTCCATGTATGTTGATCGGTGCGCCTAATGATCCATGCATATCTTTTTCGTATGAAAATCATATTATAAAAGGTAAATAAAAAATTATCAATGAGTGACTGTCACTGTTTAATCAAAAACTAAGGTGGTGTAGAAAAAAAAGTTGTATCTAAGAATGGCTTCAAAACAAAATGTTAACCAAGTCAGAACCAAATGCCCCCACGTTATTGGACACGAGTTGAAGATTTCTCGGACATAATCCCACTGAAAACCAGGGTGAGATATGTAACGTGGCGCGTGTAAGAAAATCAAATTAACTTAGGAAATACAAATAAAAATATCAGATAAATACGTGGGCACCATGTGCCTTGTTGCTTTTCCTTTGTCGCTTCTCAATACCTTGACAATGGAAATATCAGACAGATAATCATCTTATTTTCTCATTCATATTTCTAACTTTTTCGTATATTCTAAACAAATGGCCCCAATTCCTTCCAAGATATTAAATTGATCATTGATCAAATTTCCTGACTGATACTTTACTTCGAAATTTGACAATGATTACATTCTTATATACTTTTATTATATCATGTAATTTCTTCTTCTCAAAATTCTTTACTAATATGCCCTTACTAGTTACGTCTTGAAAAATATGCAACCATTTCTAAAAGATATTAACATGGACAAAATAGAAAGTCTGCGTAAGATTTCTTTTTCAGTAAATTTTCTTGATCTGTGGGGAATCCCCATAGATCTATATCTATATTGAGGATTGCTGACGTATTAAACTTACAGTTAAGTTTTAAATTATACATGAAAGACTACATGACTTGTTCAATTCAATATCTGATCTAAATGGTCAACGGCCTCCAACAAATACTTTACAGAAATTTTAACCTTTGGGCCTTTTTTAAAAATAGCACACAATCCAATAAGAGATAATATCTTAAAAAGTTCTCCTACGAAATATAATAATCAATTTTCGTCATTGATCATGGTAACTAATTAAATCAACCTACTAACTATGTTAAATCAATATCTTTTACTTTATCAAAAGTTATAATAGGTGATAAAAGGTATAACTCCAATCTTTTAAACTATATAGCAACGCGCCATGATTCAATCATGTACCTAGTATGGATAATTATTGTACTTCAACAATCTCAACTAATAATTGCATTCCTTGCAATTAATAGGAATCGAACATATGACATTTGGCTCTTATACCAATTATTGCATCGAGCATTTGCCATTTTACGAAAAGTGTTATATAGCTGATGAGAACGCAACTTTAATCTTTTAAATCATATAGCAACTCAAACGTCAGGGTTCGTTCGTTCTAACTGGCATAAACAATTATTGTCTTCACCAACATTTTATATTTATTTTATTTTCATGAACAAAGATTGTAGTTTGTATTTAATTAACTAAATAATTATCATTATAAATTAATCCAAACAAAAATTTATTAAAATATAAATTGATGCATTGCAAATAAAAAACCATGCACATTGTTTAAGTTGTATACTCATTTTTTTGAACATGATGTATATAAATTTTCGTTTCGTATGTTGCACACAAATTACGTTTGTAACGTAGATAATATATCTCAGGAAAAAATTATAAACGGTGTGATATGAGTTAATATATATATGAGTTTGTAGGTCAAATATATTCATGTAAATTTGGTAGTGATGAATCAGTAAGTCTTCTAAAATGGGATTTAATAATTGGAAAACCTATATCAAGCGCATTATAGGTAGCTAGTAAGACTGTAAATTAAACATGTTTTATTGAATGAACTCTCCAAGCGGGTACGTAACTCATTTTACATTATCACTAGCTAGTACAATGATATTCAATGTCTTTCATATAACGGCCATCTGCGGAGACGGCGGCATCATGCTCCATATCGACGGCGTCAATGGCCACTGCATTATCTCATCCTTCATCGCAGCCTCACACTTGACCCTCTTCGGTTGTCTCCCAGATTCCGCCGCCGCCGCCGCCGCGCCTGCTGGCGAGTTCTTCTCCTGCCGACTCTCGACTCGGGAGTTTCACGGATTTCCGCAGCGAACTTACCCCACGGCCGCTGCCTCACCCCTCTATAATGCGTGCTCGATGACTGACACTGATTCGACCCGGAGAACTCGATGACCCACTCGAACCCATTCGTCTCCGGAAGTTCAACGTTCAACGATGGTTTCTTATTTTTTATTCTCGGTGTCGTGAGGTCGATCATTGGAGGACCATTAGATTGACTTCGCTCCAGAGTCAGAGATTCACCAGAGCTCGAGAAATTATCAAGCGTGTACCCGGCACTATAGTGATCATCACAGCTGGAACCTGACGAACTAAACAAGTTGGTATTGCTATAAAGATCATCGGAAAAAGAAAGTGGCGCGGGAGAATATTCACCCAGAAGATGCATTCTGATATATTCAATGGCCGAAACTTCATCAGGGTTCGCCATTAGAATGAGCTTCGATTCGAGAGGAATGCGTACTGAAAAAAGGGAATTAAAGTTTGGTTGAGTATGGAATCCCGTCGCGTGGATTTGCTTGTGTTTCTGTTTGTGTTTTGTTTGCATATAAATATATAGAGAGTCTTATTCTTAAGGACGAGATTTCGTATGCTGTTTCTATTTCTATAAATAAGCAGTTTTGGTCAAAACGACTTGACCATATTTATATTATAATATATTTTCAGATGGGAAAAAATCATGTTGAGTTGGTCTTCCGTGAATTCTCCACCGTCAGATGCGATAGATTTTTACCGAGATGACATTTGGATTTTTGAATTGGTTTTAAATTATTTTTTGTGCTCATTGCATGGGATCCGAAATTGCTATATATCCTTGGACACAAATTTTGTGCTGCATAGGATACTTCAATGGTCACAATTTGGCCATATTTCTTTTTCGCCGTGAGATCCATATATTAAACGAGAATATCATAACCTTCCAATCTAGAGTTAGGATAAGATGAATAATTCGATATAATCCCCACATAAAGGATATAGCTAAATCCTGACCCACTGCTCTTGAAGTAAGTGAAATAAATTCTACGTTCCAAGAAAGTATCGATAAGAGTAATGATATTTGTAATATTGGTACATATATCTCTGCCATCTACTTGGAACCCTTTGTATGGTTTCTAGTCAATAAATAATATAACTGTTGACATCTTTACTGCTTGGGTAAGAAGTCGCCTTCTTCTCTAAGATATCAACAGTTAATCTTTATTTATTCCTCCCTGATTGACTGACTTAAGGTAAAAACTCGTTTACTACATAAAATATTTGGATTTTAGTGAATTTTCAACAGGTATGGATCTTCAAATAAATGCAAAAGAATATCTTCAGTTAAGATGTACCACCACGCTTACGAAGGGTTTGACAGCAAACTACATCATGTTGAAAATAGAGAATCAACTAAAATATCATTATTTTGAAAAATTTTACATTAGTTTTACTGCACCAGAAGTCTAAAAACAAACCTCAAGCCAAACTGCCTACAATATATTGTAACTAGAAGAATTTATCAGCTTTATTAACTAATAGTTATCCATATCAAAACCTTGTAAAACCACTAGAAAATAACTTTGATCAAAACCTTTTTTTTTTCAAATTTGAAACACGTCAAATACACTTTTGCGGGCAACTAGGAAAAAACCCGGCGCCGTGTTTTACGTGAGTATACAACATAAGTAAAATCCGACGTCGTGTTTTACCTGAATGTCCATAAAGATGCTCACACTAGGTGTCCATAGTATAGCCCCTTATATATATATGTATGAAATTTTTTTTTCCATCCTCAACAAATTTATATTTTGTTGTATGCTACAAATATTAATGTAGACAATATCTGAATATTGTATTATATGGTTGAACAGTTTCTAGTATTTAAATGTTTTTAGTACTGTTTATTGTGTTTACTTTGTTGGCTGCTTTTACTTTCTCTTATCTGAGAACTATATGTTTATCTATGATTTTTTTTCGTGTGACCTTGAACAATGATTATCGGGTGTTTGTATTCTTTGTTAAAAGGCTGGTTCCGCCTTACAAGCACGATGTGTTTATTCTGAAATCATCAATAAATATGATAATTTTTTTATTTTCAAACAGAAAAATCTTTTTCTGTTAAGAGTGGTTATTTAGAAACTTTAATACATATAAAGATAATTTTAAAATTTTAATTAAAAAACTTTTAAAGTGGAGAGTTAATAGGATTGTTTTAGAGGATATGAATTATCTTTTTATTTTGAAAAATCTTATACCAAGAGAGCAAATAAAATGTAAGAGCCTCTCCTACTTTATAACATAATCCCTCAGAAAAAAAAGAGAGCCTTTACAACATGACATATTAGAGATAAGTACAAAAGATATATCTTTTGGTCACGGGAAATTGATAAAGCCCATGATTGGTTTGAATTTTGGAATTTGACTAAAGCATTATCTTTCATATTAAGTTGTGAAAGCAAGAACCGATCAATAGACTAAACATTTTAAAAAGTTATATAATAAACATATTGTATATAATTTTGAGAGTTCCTTCATAACTAACACCATAATATTCCCAAAAAATATATGAGGCACTATTATTTCGTATAATTCTTTTGTCTATTACAACATTATTAATTATAAAAGTTTATTAACTGCCTGTGACTGGCATTGTTAAACAATTCTGTAGTCAGCACTTGCATTTTACTTGAAGGCACATCCCATGATTATATTATTCAAGAAGAGAAAACTTGACTACAGATTATTATATATACATATTAATTTTTAGGTCAAGGTTAATGGATATCAGAAATTCAGTCCCAGTCTGGTATATATATATATATAAGAATTTTGTGGAGAAAATTTTGCTTTCGTCTGAAATAAAAACCCTAGAGCGCAATGTTTTTTTCATCGATAAAAACTTTTAATATTTTTTTTAATTATATATTGTACTCTTTTACCTTTCATGGACGTTGGGAATTTTTTAAGATTAGTATCTAAATCAATTTTATGCCTTTTTCTGTCATCGAGTTGACATTAGTGAGGTTTCTTGGAAATGTATAATTTTGACTTTGGAAAACTTCCATCGGATGTCGCGTGTAATAAACAAGGAGAAATATATTAAGATTGGTCACCTCTTGTGTTTGAAAAACTAACAATTAACCTCAATTTTTTTTTTAAAAAAAATGATATTATGGATAGATTCGGAAAACTCTCTGTGCATGTTTCGATCTATTTATTGAGGAATCGCATCCTGAAGACCCTAGAGAAACAATCATAAACTCAATCAACAAAAGAAGTTCATGAAAGGACCTCAACGAACTATCTCAAAAATAAACCAACAATTAATTACAATAAAAAGGATATAACAGAGTAATTTCAAAGTCATTATTATCTAAAATTATAGATAAGAGATAAAACATGGATCACATCTTCTCTAATAATTCAAATACTAAATCCATTTCCAAACTCTAATTTGTGACCAACTTAACGATTAAAAAAATTTAATTTTTTTTTTAAATCAATGAGACTTAATTAGTTTGTTCCTTTCATGTTTTCACAGTCACTCGAAACTGGGGGTACATAGTACTGGTGTATAGATTTTTTTTGTAACACAGGATGATCCCACGAGTTTATATCTGTGACACGGGTTGACAAGCCCATACAGTGATAGTTTTAATATAAAAAATAATAATTTTAATATAAAATAATAATATTTTTTATATATAAAATAATATTTTCCATGGTTCTTGTCAATGTTAAATATAATACTTTTGAAATAAAAAATTAATTTTGATGAGTCAAAAAAATTTATGGAATGATTCGTCTCACTAAATTTGAACCATAAGATGATTGGACAAAAATATTTGCTATATATTATAGAGAAATTATAGTACATATTATTTTAGTGAACCATAAGATGATTGCACAAAATTATTTGCTATATAATATAGAGAAATTATAGTACATATTATAGTAAACGGTCCTAACGGAGATATGGTAATTAATGGTAAAACTACGTGACGAACAATATGGCACAACCCCAATTGGTTTAGTTAAGTGTAGTTGGTTATTCTTGGACTATTTCAAAGTTCAGATCAATCATTATTACGCAAGTTTGATATTTTTTTTTTAATTTTTAACCGTCACAAATAAATGGAATGGATCCTAGTTCTAGAAGGATTGATTTATTAATAATCGTGAGATATAAAAAAGAATGGATTGTGGTCGGTCATGATCCTTCTACAAACGTAAGCAAGAATGATTCAATGTAATAATATAAATTTTTAATAGATCTTTCACGCAGATTAATAATCTTGTCTCAATTATTTACGGTAGTAATTTATATACTTGTTGTTTAAGTTATTTATTTCCTAAGTGATCGAATTCAATCCTTTTTCACTTGTCGGACACTGAAAGATCTTATCTTCATGTTTCTGTGTTTCTATACTTTTCGATTTTAGAAAAATAAACTTGATTTTTAATTTTCTTAATTAAATCATCAGACCCGAGTTTTTGCAAGGCAGGCGGAGTTTAGAGGAAAAATTCAGAAATCAAAAGTCCGTAAAGTTTGTGATGATCGGAGTTCACTATTACTAATTAAAGTGATGTTTAGAATTTTTCATTCTAAATTTTATTCAAGGTTTTTTTCCCGTTCATAATTACTTTTATTCTTGTGTTTTTCAATATGTTTCGCTTCCTTACTATTTTAGGAAAGTTGTTTTTTTCTTTTATACTTGTTCAAGTATATTTGTAGTCTTAGACAATATTATTTCTAGTGAAGTTTTTGTCTTTAGCTCCGCACAAAAGCTTTATATTTTTTTAACAAAAATATTAGTATATTAATGAGCTTACCTATTATATAAATCAAATATCTTAATTTATATAAGTTTTAAATCGAAAATATATCCGAAGAGAAGAAAAGGATTTATAACGGATTAACTTTGGGTGAAAAAAGGCTTTATAGTTGTGTACGGTCAGGAGCGAAACCAGGAAGTTGGGCCGGGGCTGGAGGGCTGGGTTTAATAAATTTTTTTTACATTAAAATATATATATATTATATATATATATACACGGGCTTTTTGAAGCTAGCATGGCTAAAGCCCAGACTAGCCCAGAGATGTTTCGCCCCTGTGTACGGTTAATCTCGTGAAGATTTCATGCCGTTATTCTTGTGTTGGATTATTTCAGTTGTATATTATAGTAAAATGTAAAATATCTTACAGGCTTACGCAGACCTTCGCTCTGATATATGCAACTCTTTACTTACACGTAATCTATCTTGCTAACAACCCTTTCAATTTCAATTTCTTCTAGAAGAACCTATATATTATATAAAAATATTATAGAGATATAGTCAATAATATTTATACAGAATAATATACATTTGAAAATTGAATAAATACAAAACACCATGTTCATATGAGATGTAGATAAGTTAACCATCTTTTGTTAAGTTTTAAAACTGAAAAGAAGGTATATAAACCCGAAAACTATCATATACGTACAACATATAACTAAAACAATAATTTTCTTTGAAATTACAATCCAAGTATTCTGACGGTGTTATTTATCGTAATATTTCATGTTTTCTTGTATGACAAACTGTAACTGTAACTTTTTCTGATAGTTGTTTTTAAATATTTTAAATATTATTTTTCCTTTTTGATAGGTTTCATTATTTTCATTGTTTCTTGATCTAAATAATTTTTTTGCAGCACCGAATCTCCATGTTGTAACCAAATATATATGCATATGTTGACTATAAAAGCAACTTTTACAATTACCTTTTAACATATTCCATTTCAAATTAGAAGTAAATTTGTAGCAAATGATTTGATTTTCCATGTGTCTCAATTTATTTAAAAATTCGAGTTCAATTCACAATCATTTGACTTATATTTTATTTCTGTTGTTTTTTTTTTCAAGAATAATTCAATCGATTTCTTTCAATCTTGACATGCATATGAGTGCACATTGTTGGAATTAAATGTGACATTATAAGGGTATGTATATAATGAAATTCATGATCTATATATATGATCATCGTATTCTTGTAAAACATTAGACATCTTTTACAATTTCCTCTATTATTTATTTAATACAGAATCATGTAATTACATGTATATAATTTGGTTAAAACAAGGAACTTGAAATCATTGGATTTAAAATTTGTCATCTCCAATCCATCAATCCAAGAACAACCAAATGGAATTAATATTCAATCATGGAAGCAAATATCAAGAGGCATGACTTCACAATTTTTATTGCCTGAACTTTACGAGTAACGAATTCTAGGTGCGGCTATGACAAAAGACATGGAATGAGTGGCAAATCAAGACCAAAAAGTACACATTGGTGAGATAACTTTAAAGTGGTAGAAGTTACATTTGCTCTTATTGACTCTCTTGTGCCGATTCCGCATGTTATTACACACCTATATGATCATCAAGCCTTGATGGAAACATATGAATATAATGCGCGAGGATACGATCGTAGAGGATGGAAACGGAATGAAAACTTATGCCGATGAAGTGCGAAAATGGACGAATAGCCGCTCCATTATACTGTGTAATGTGGATTGACGTCGATATCTAATCCCTTTAGCTTGGCAAATGATTCCACCCTTCCTTTCAAAGTATGGAGTTCCCGCAACCTGCACGGTTTCGATGCATGTTTACTCAAAGAATTTATGCAGACCAATTACCATGACCTCGAATTTTCGGATATGGTGAATTGTGGCATGGTATTAGAGTCATGATGTGCTATATATTTTTATTTAGTTGATCTTGGTTACTGATTTTAGGCCATTGTTGTTCACCCACTTATGCATGAGGATATGCATTATGGCACAAAAACTATGCTTGGAAATCTGTTATGAACTCAAATGGTTAGGAAAAACTTTGAAACAGGAACTTTCTTTTTACTGACCTTGCAATCTCCGCACGTCTTCGAGCTTCCTCGGCCATGATGTTGATGTCCCTAAATGTGTGCTTGTCTGCAAACATTTTGGTCTCCGCCGACTGAAGGCCATGACGTGTTCGCTGTTCGGCTGCCCATGCTGCCTCCCGAGCTTCCTTACCAAAGTCCTTTTGAGAGGTAAAAGCAGTCTACGAGAAAAAGAAAAAATGAAGTTCCGTTGAGAGCTGATATATGTGCAGATACAACAAACTTTTTCTATACGGTTTTTGGTTTAGTAACTGTAACAGAGTCGCATCCTATGAATATAATCAACCCAAATTTTAGTAAGAATACCCTTTGATTTAGCAACAGACCCCAAGCTCTCCCGCTCAGTGCATATCGAACACCAAATTTTATGGGATCGAGCAAGAAATATGTCACGATATTATACAACCATATCACAGCAGTCCAACCCCAGCCGATTTTCCTGATTCCAAATAAATCACATGTCACCACTGCAGACAGCAATGTCGCAACCTGTAAACGTAGTACACCAGCATCTGTAATGCGATATGATAAGCGAAGACAAGGCAAAACAAGTATTCGATATTCTTACCAATTGTGCAATGATGAATGCACAAACTAGAAGAAGACCAGGTCTTTCGGTGAAGGACCATCCTCTGGAACGTGTCACAAAGATTAAAGCTTGGCTGATGGTGCTGACTTGGAGATAGACGGCAGATGCTAGATGGGCCTTTAGTTCTTTGTTACTGTCGTCCGTTAGAAGACCCGTGTGCTTACTAAAATCTTTCACGTTGAAATGGTTCTGATAAAGGGTCATGAATCATGAGAAGCAAGTTTTGAACTGAAACAAGAGTGGATAAAAAAATCAGACTGTTGCACTTACACTGAAAAATGAGGTCTCATAAGCTAAGTGGAAAAATATAACGGTCATCAAAGCTAGGTAGCTTCCTAAAACAATCCCTGTAGCAAAAATTTCACTCAGTTTCCATGAGTCAGGAGTCGGAGATGGCTTGACTCTGTCTTTTGATATCGTCATGATCGTACCTGAAGAAAAATCGCAGATTTAAGATGAAAAAGTATACAAATGCATATAGCTTTGAAACGACATTGGAATATGATTTACTATGAAAAATATAGAAATGGTGCATATAGCTTTAAAGTGGCATTGGACTATTCCATGTTAAAAGTCGGAGGCACTTACCATCATTAAGAATGGCAATGACAAGAACCATGAATGGTGGAAAATCAAATCGCCAAAATGCCGTCAGCAACAAAAATCCCATCTGTTAAGTGAGCAACAAGTCAAATTTAAACATGCAATTCAGTACCATAATAAACAAATTCATATTGACATAATTCTGAAAAAGTCATGAAGCAAAGTAGCCTACCACAATACGTATTGTGATCGAGACCGCATATATCTGAAAAGGAAAGAGAACTTATTAAAAAAAGTTTCAGATAAATCTTACATAATTCTAGAAATGGATAAATTGATGTTGTCTTGCCGTATAGTTCTTCATCCTTTGAAATATGGCACGACTTGTTAAGACAGCACTAATGATCACACTCAGTCCTGGTTCAGTCAAAACTATATCAGATGCACTTTGTGCAGCATCCGTGGCATCTGCTACTGCAATTCCAATGTCAGCAATCTTCAGTGCTGGTGCATCATTCACACCATCACCAGTCATTCCGCAAATGTGCTTTCGACTTTGTAATATCTTGACAATCTCATACTTGTGTTCTGAATTCAAGAAAAAAACTTGAAAATACCATGATAAGGTTTTAAGTTGTGTCATAGTTAAGACAATTTACCGGGAAAAACTCCAGCAAAACCATCAGCCTTTTCAATGAGTTCCTCAACAGGCAGAGCTGCAACAGATGAATCTTTATGGTCTCCTAGCAATGATGAGGAAGGGTACATGTTTGTGCCCATTCCAAGTCGTCTTCCAGTCTCTTTACCAATTGCCAATTGATCGCCTAGAAAATTTTTATCACCATTAATTATGTGGATCATGTAAAGTTGCAAAATTGTATCTTCTTCATTGTGTTACACTTAAAGCGGACATACAGAAAAAAAAAGTTGGCAGGCTGAGAATAACTTTATTCGACATTCGAAATGAGAACTAGCATATGAACTTTTGCTTTAAAAACGTTGCTAGCAACAATGGACACCTGTAATCATCTTGACACTAACTCCAAGATCAAGAGCTTTTCTTATTGTTTCAGCACTGTCATGGCGTGGAGGATCAAAGAGAGGGAGAAGGCCGACAAATTCCCATGGTCCGCCGGAACTCTCCTTAGTACCTTCTGGTACTTCCTGCAGGAAGTATAATAAATCTATAAGTACATGAAGATGCAAATAAAAATCTTGAAATATTACTAGATTGCAACGGAGAAGCTACCTGGCGTGCAACTGCAAGTGATCGGAGACCTCGTTCGGCAAATTTATCGATGATTGAATGCACTTTCTTGTCAATGCTTGACTTGTTGTGTGCCAGGTTCAGAATCTACATGTTCATCATACTAATTTTTAGTTCCTTTAGCCGAATGCCACGTTCACATTGTTTTTTCAAATAGTAATATTTCACAAACCATAATTACTAGCTTAGTGCAGGAGGATACCTGCTCAGGTGCACCTTTGCTCACTCTGTGCATTACACCAGCACTATCTATGTAGGTAAGTGCTGTCCTTTTGTCAGTCGGATTGAATGGTAGGAAGTGAACTTCTGTTATTCCCGCTCGTGCCTTGCATAAATAAACTAAATGTTTAGTCATTTCTAAATATTCATTAAATGAGACAAGACCCGAAGCACAATATCATGAAGAACTTATTTACTCGAAAATTCATTTTATGACAAAAGGTCACATACTGAGAGATCCATCAGAAGTCAGACAGAAAATTCTACAGATGATCGAATATGGATACCTCTTTAGGATCATCCAACATTGATACAATTGCACAGTCAATGGCGTCTTGGTTTTCTAGCCTGGAGGCTCTTGCAGCCATCAACACAACCATGTCCCTATCAACGTCTTTTGGAAAAACCTGTCAAGATCAGTATGATGATGTTGATAACATTATAATGGAGTGTAACACTGTATAAACCAAGAGTGAACTTCAACACATTCATCTGTTCAAGTGAAATACGCATCAACCTCAATTAAATTTTTGTCCACCGTAAGTTTGTTAAGCGTAAGAGTGCCAGTTTTATCACTGCAAAGCACGTCCATTCCAGCCATTTCCTCAATTGCTGTCATTCTTTTTGTTATCGCTCCCTGTCAACGTGATGAGACATGGGTTTTACCAGAAGTGATCCCGAATCACTTTTGTACAATGAAGACTCCAGTGTGCAAGATCAAATGTCCACAAACGCATTTAGTTACCATGTTTACCTACCTGTTGAGAGAGGCGGTGGGAACCAATTGCCATGGTAACAGAAAGAACTGTTGGCATCGCGATGGGGATCCCGCCGATCAATAGAACAAGAAGATTATCTATGGCTTCTCGGTATCCCCTGTGTTGGGCCGCAAATATCACAATAACTTCAATCACAATTCCAGTGGCAATCGAACAAATGCAGAAGTTACCAATTGAAGTCAAAACCTGTATGGTAGAAGAAATGTTGCATTTCAAATCATTTTCACGCAATCAGCCATTAAGAATCGACACAATCAAATATTGAAAATGAGGTAGAACTTGTGCAATGGACCTGCTGAAAGTGTCCAACATGTGTAGTGTTTTCCACAAGATGAGCTGCCTTTCCAAAGAAGGTGTGCACACCAGTTGCAATCACAACTGCTTCGATTTCGCCTTGCTTACATGTGGAACCCGAATACACACCATCGCCAGGATTTTTGCTCACTGGAAGTGACTCTCCAGTTAATGCAGACTAAAGACAGAAGGACGAAAATCAGATGCCGAAGACTTCAATTTAAGCTAGTTGAAGCCACATTTCAAATCATGCAGGCCATTGTTCTAGTTCCATTGCAATATTATGGAAATATGAGGTTTTACATAGTGATCAGCTGAACAGATCAGTAATTTATATATACATTGGAATGGGGGTCTTTTAATCGGATTTCGACCATGGAATTGTTATTCTGGCAAATGTACTCTGATGTTACACTTTTCTGAGTCATCCATTCCATTGAACACAATGTTGAAAGCACATTACTATATATAACCAATGATTGTTCTTTCACATTGCTTTGCTTCTTTTTGGTTTACCTTCGGGAATGAGAGTTGGAGCACTATTAGAGCACATATCGCAATAGAATCTCTTAGATTCGAATCCAAAGCTGATGATAGTTATTAAATCATTAGACCAAACTCCCCCGATGATAAATGCCAACAAAAAAACTTTTAAAATCTGGCATGTCCAAGTAGTTTGCTCTTACCTGATCAATTTTGAGTGGATCACCTTGAAGTAAGCGGGCATCAGCAGGAATGATGTCTCCTAGTTTGATACTAATAATGTCTCCTGGAACCAACACGGATGCATCTTCTTCGCTCCATTTTCCGTCTCGTAGAACCTAGTACGATCGAAGTTTTTAAAGGATTGACCAAGAGCAGATATTTCTGCATCTAAAAAATGCAAAAAAAGGATGGTAGATCCAAATTTTCCTATACAGACCTTAGCCTTGGGAGCCAACCGAGCCATCAAAGCTGCAGCTGCATTCCCAGCATTGTTCTCCTCTACAAAACTTATCGTAGAATTGACAATCAGGAGTGCGAGGATTCCAAAAAAATCACTGTAGTCAACTCCCTGAAGCATAAATTGAATATTGGCATTTAGGCATAGGCTCCATATGTATCATGGTAATTTCATGAGTACATTGAATGCATACACCCTTGGTTTTACCTTGCCATGTGGGATAGCGATAGCCATGATGGCAGCTGCTTCCATAACCCATGACAAAGGATTCCACATAAAACCAAGAAACTTGAGTATTTTACTCTCCTTTAGGATAATAAAAAGATCGAAAGATCAGTTCAGGCCTAGGAATAAATCTTATAGATAAACTACACACCAGAAGTTCAGATGAATCTGGGCAGAGAAAATATTAACACACCACTTTCTCTTCAAGTTTATTATATCCAAACACTTCCAGTCGTTTTTGAACCTCAGCGGAGCTAAGACCCTCTTCCGTGCATTTCAACTTCTCGAACACTTCTTCAATAGGGATATTCTCCTGCCATGAGAAAAGTTGTTTAGATCAAGATAGGGATATAATAACCAGAATCTAGAAATAACTTCCTCGCCAATCAGAGAAACTCGTAGCCGCAGCAAAATAAATAATGTCTCTATCTTGCATTCCTAACACAACTACTGGTATTTAATTTTTATCCTGTCATAGTTGGCATGAAAGTATGAGGTCATAAGAGATCATATATATCCACTATCATGACATATATTGTGATGGAGAGTTATTCACTGTTGTGATCGATGAATGCTTCTATCTTGATGTCTTCCATATATACAGGTATCTATAATCTCGAATATAAAACAAGCAAAATCTGCTACTGATCAATTGATATCGGTTAGTATCATAGTTGACCTCACTTTTTTGACTTGTAAACAATTATGTTGAATCTCACCAAATCAACAATTTCATTATTGACAGCCTCCATGGCGATTGTGTTTTTATCCATGTCCATACTGAGAACCGGTGATTTTTTGGTAACAATCTGCAAAGTATCACATAAATTATTAACAGTAAGGAAGATAAGCATAAACTGATCGAGAAAATTTGAGTACCAGTATCTGTGATGGGAAAATATATATACCAAATTTGGTTTCCCCTAAACAAACATTAACATTTGCATTTTCTAGTACGAACTCACCTCTTGAAGATTCATCGCTATTCCAAAAGGAACATCATCACAAACATATAGTTTTTCAAAATATCCCAAGTTTCTTTTTTTATTAAAAACAACATAAGATAAACTACATTTCATTTCCTCAAATGATAGCGGTAAACAAATTGGTATTCCAAAGTCAACATAGAGATATCAAGAACTCGTGCATAAAAACCGAAGCCCATAAGTATTACAGGCAATCTGCACTTTAAGATCATAAAAAAGGATCATCAAAAGTACCTACGAATCAGCCCAACTGGAGGGATTTCACATCAAGTAAACCCCTTCTCCTTGAATTTGCGTGACAGCCGGATAAAACAAAAATGGTCCGCCAGTGTGAGCGAAAGATGAATCAGAACAACAATGGAATATATAGAAGTAAAGCATAAACACAATATGCAGCATTGGTTGTATCTTCAATGAGTCAAGCCTGGCTTCTGAATGTCCGTCAACAAAGAATCCTCGAAACCGGAAAAGGGCGGTCTATCTGGAATCGAACAAATGAGTGAATCTTCCAAAATGCATCTAGTCCAAAAACACACAACGCAAAAAAGTGAAAAACAATAGGAATTCGGTTTATTTCTTCATTTTGCTGTGGTCTGCATGCATTAGTTTTGGAAGCTAGTCGTGCTCACCCTTTAACTCTAACTATTGGATGAAACAATCTGATGTGGATTTCAGTTTGAAAGTTTACTTCAAATTCGATATATCGGGAATGAATGGAATATTTTTCAGGTTATATTTGAGAGAAAAAGTTATAATGATATTTTTTTTCCCTTAAATAAATGAAAAACTATAATGTTCCACAAATAACTGGCACATAATATATTATTCACATATGTTTTAATTAGATAACAACAACACTGTCGTTTTTATAGACTTGATGAAACATATATATATATACGAATAAATTAAAAGAGATACCAAAATGTACGTGTGTACATAACCAAAGATTTCTTAGGATTTAACGTAAAGAGGACATAAGCTTTTGCAAGAAATGCTTAGGAACCAATCATGGTACAAATCAAGTACCTGGTTGGATATTGCAATAGATTACGTACTCTAACAAAATCAATAATTAGAGTATTTAATCTATTATAATATCAACCAGATAATTGATATGTAACTATTGAATAGCATGTTAGATATAGTATAGAATTTAAAGATAAACTTACATAGAAGTGCATTCATTAATAGAGATAAAATAAGTAGCTAGAACTTTTATGTTTAGATTGTTATATTATTATTATTATCATATATAGGTCAGGCCTTGGTCTATATAGGTTTTAATCGAGTGATATATATGAGTAGACATGGATTTAAGAGAGAAGATATATAACAGACTAACTCTCATATCATACCCCACAATATACAATATTTCAGTGGGGAATATGCTCCACACGAGAATCGAATCCGTAAAACCGGAGATGACACTTCCACATTATCCCAAGTTTTATTAACTCGTCTGTGTCCCTGGGACTATATTTTCTTAAGTCTATCTAATTTAAACACGCAAAGCTTTCAACGGGATTGTCGTGAGACAAACTGAAGAACAGCAATCTTTCCAAAGGAACAAAACCGAAGGCACAGAAACATATATAAGATCTTTAGGTCATTATGCATAAGATTAATCCGCTACTTTCATATTTTTTTTATCGATAAATAACTATTTTTTAATCTTTTGATTTCTTCATTATTATCGTTGAGTTACAGTTGGGGACTATTGGCCGCTTTATCCGTGACAGCCATGCCACTTCGTGCATAAATATTTTAAATTAAATGCGTGAATACAAGATTGATGGGACAGCGAAAAAAAACAAATCAGTAAATAAAAGCATTTAATTTTAGTAATTTAATAGTACTATCCGTATATATTTTAAATTGAAAAATATATTTGGATATACGTCAACCTGATGGAAAGAATTTATATAACAGTTCGACCCCTCATAACATATATTTATAATATTTCAATGAGTAATATGTTTCATATGAGAATCGAATCAATGAAGTCGGAGATGAGAATTTTACGTCAATTTAAATCTTAAATACCATTAATTAGAAGGAAGGATATTGTAGCACATGAAAGATGAATCAAATGATAAAAAAAAGGAACTGGAACCGTCCAGATTTTGTGGTGTACATTCCATTCAGAATATAAAAGACTCGGAACCTATTCCAATAATTTGAAGCCTAAATCAAAGATTTTTATTTTACTCAAAAGTAAAACACGTGTCGTTTACGGTCCAAAAATATGAGACCTCGTTTCACGCAACTCCTAGGCCCAACAACAGATAGCATATAAAATAACCCATAAATCATTTTCATACGTTTGCCCAAGTCCAACTCAATGTATCGGATATGTTTGCAAGTTTTTTTGTTTCAAAAAAAAAAAGATTGAATAAAAAGTGATTCGGGTCATTCTTGCATTCTCCATTCTGTGCTTCTCTTTTTTCATTTTTTGTTTGCATTTTATAATGGGTTTTCTTTTGACATCGATTGAAACTACACATGATCATCGCAGATTTCTTGATTATGTTGATATAGATTTAACAAATTAGCTGAAATGAAATTGATCGAGGAGACGGTACGAAATAACATGTGTCTGATAATCATCGTTCCAATCATTGCCTTAAAAATAAAATAAATATTTGAACCAAAATTACTCCCTCCGACTGGTTATATATATTAATGAAAAGTCGATATGAACATGACAAATGCATGTGTAACAGTAGAATGGATAAAGCAAAGGATTTTAGCGACCAATATTTTCTTCAAGACAAAAAAGTTTTTTGGACCCACGTGTTATGCATTTCACTTGATTACTCAGTAGCTTGTGCGTTTCTGCTTCAGATTTTTTTAAAGCAGAGGACATTGCTGGTCTCTTTCAAGCGAAGCTGTTTTTTCCCACCACAGCTTCTTGCCACATTCCACTTTACGATAATTATATTTATATGATTTTATAATGCGTGATTCTTCATGATCTTCACTAATCCTGCTTTATTTGTCTTTTCTGCTCTTTTTCTTTGTATGCTTTGCCTGTTCTCATAGTTTCTGTCAAAGGGTGAACTGTAACGAATCCCAAGAAAGTTTCTTGTTTTCACGAAATAATGTCGAGGGATATTTGGAATATTTTCACAAGAGGGATGAGAGTTTTTTTGTTTTGAGTTAATGTAGGATTGCTCATATATACGCCTTGGATTGTCAGTCATCGGTTGATTTGTGGATTAAGTTTGAGAGATTTGGTTCTGATTGATGGCTCTTAGTATTCTTAACTCCAACTCTTTATCTGCCGGTTCTGAGATGATGCTTTCAAACCCTTTACTAAACTCTAGGAATGTTGTTAAAGGGAGTCCACTGTGGTGTTCCTGCAGAGGTAAAACTCCGGATTCCCAGTTCCCCAAGTGCGTTTGTGTGAGAAAACCATGCATTTTCATAATAACTTATGTTTATTCAATCTATAGCCTGTATTAATTCCATGATTGTTTTGAGAAACTTTTTGCTGGGAATCCGAAAATTTCTGAGGTTATTTCTGAAGAATTTTGATTAATGGCTGTTAAAAAATATGCAAGATTCTATTAGTCACCATTGCCTACTAGGAATGCTTTGTACATATCTGTTAAGAGCAACGATTTATCCTCTTGACAGGTGTTTGGGCTGATGTATATATGTTTTAAGATGTTTAAGTTTCAATACTATCACTGACTCTATTTTTCAGTAAAATTTACATGTTATGCAAAAACTAAGATCATGTGTTTCACGTTGCAAAATATTTCTCTTGCTAGCAGACTTGGCTTTGATGGAAACAGAGTATGCAAAAGAACTTTGTGCCGTTCCTGAAATGTCTTGAGTTTGAAACACTTTTTTTACCCTTTGTTTTTTCTGTCTCCAGGCTATTTTCCAAGGGCTTCGTATTCTTCACAGAATTCCACCTCTGCAGTTGGACAGCATGCTTATGTAGACTCGTTTTCATATCAAATCGATAGAATAAATGGATCAAGTTCAAGTGCCTTCTTTAGAAAGATTGATATACTTGATGCATTTGACGATGAGTATGGTGGAGTCGTGGTAAATCCTGAGAGATTGCCATCCAATCCCAATGTGTTTTCCCAGGCACTTCGTTTGTCACTGCACCATTGGAAAATAGAGGTATATTCTCTTATTTGGTTCGCTAAATTTCACTTGTATTCTTGTATTGAGAAGCTTGAAAAATTTTGAGCTTTATCTATTACCACTCGTTGCTATAAAATTACACTTTTTAGCACTGATTGGTGTGATTAATAAGACATTGGTTGTTTCCAATGTTTGGCGTGTGTTTTGTAACTATCGGAGTTATATGTTGTCTGCTATCCATATCCTTCAGTTTACTATCCACATTTTATACATCCTTTATTATCTTATCTCACAAACTTAACGTTTTTCAAGTTATGGTCTTAATTTAAATTTCAAAAACTACTAACCCCCAGTTTAAGCGGAAGGTGGTGGGTACGTGACGTTCAGGGGGAGTGATCAACTGTGTTTAGAGGTTGTCCAGACAATGAACGGCTCCTAGCAGTCTTCTAGGTGAAGGAGAACCAAATGAGAGGAATTAGGAGAGTGACAGTTATGAGACTTTGTAGTTGAGTATACATATCAGATTTAATTGTTTCTAGTCATGATGACAAGATGCATGGGAAGTTTCTCAAGGCATGTGTAACTGAAGCACAAACATGTTGGGAAGATCAGTCTTGGTAAATATGGGAAAATCGTTAAATCTGGGGTGTTAGAATTTCAATCAACCCCCACACACTAAGTTTAGGTTTAATGTCATGATTTCTTACTTGCCAATCTGAAGTTCGCCTAATTTTCCTTCCAAGACCTCTGATTTTCAATACAAGATGCCTGCTATCTCAGCTTGAAATAGAATTTTTGAGGGCCTTTCTAATCTAAAGCTAAATAATTTAGGGAAAGAAGGGAGTTTGGTTGAAGCTGCCACTTGAAAAATCTGATCTTGTACCTGTTGCTGTAAAGGTAACATCCGCAAACTTACAATTGGATGATATCCAAATAGTAGAAAACTATGTCTGCATATTCTGTTGAACATTAATTCCGTGCCTAATTGAAATTGGTTAGCTATACACAGGAAGGATTCCTGTATCATCATGCCGAAAGATCATTTGTGATGCTGACTTTCTGGATTCCGGATGGACCATCTCTTCTACCTTCTAACGCCTCTCATCATGTTGGAGTTGGTGGTTTTGTGATCAACGATAAAGATGAGGTTACTTTACGAACAAAGATCCAATTTATGGATCCATTTTTCCCCATACTCCTCATTTTCATGGTTCTAACATTCACTTAGTTATGATGTTGACCTTAAAATGCTCATAGCAGCCTATGTTTTATGGATCAAAATTTAAATAATTTTGAAGATTTATTGAAATTATGTTTCACTGTTCAATCTAATAGGTGCTAGTAGTGCAAGAAAAACATTGTGCTCCCACGCTTCATGGTCTGTGGAAAATACCTACCGGTTTCATTCTCGAAGTATGTTTTATTTCTCTGAAGTCTTGAGTAATTATCTGTCAAGGTACTTATATCCTCCGTATAATAATCCTATATCTTTTTCAGTCCGAGGAAATCCATTTGGGAGCTGTAAGAGAAGTGAAAGAGGAAACTGGGGTATGTAAGAGTACTTATCGTTAGCTAATTTCCAAGTGATCAGTCAATTCCTCTATATCATATAGTGCTTAGACGTGAAATATGATATGAGTTTTGCGTTCGTGCCAGATTGATGCTGAATTTGTGGAAGTTGTAGCTTTCAGGTAAAAGAAAAAACTAACTGCTGCGTTTGTTCAATGTATGGTGTTATGGCTTTTTAGTGTTACAAGTATCTTCAAGTTTATAATCAACCCTCGCGTATTTCACACCAGGCATGCTCATGATGTTTGTTTCGAGAAATCCGATCTGTTCTTCGTCTGCATATTGAGACCACTGTCAACAGCAATCATAGTGGACGATCATGAAATCCAAGAGGCCAAGGTAAGCATCGTTTTTTCTTGAGTATGAAGAACACTCTCTTCTGATCTACTTTTTGAGTAACTATTTACAAAATTATTGCTCGAGAAACACACAATGCAACTGAGTTTACATGTTTTATCATTGTGCAGTGGATGCCTCTGGAGGATTTTGTGAATCAACCACTGATCCAAGAGGACAGTATGTTCAAGAAAATCGTTGATATTTGCATGGCACGGCTTGAGAAGCGATATTGCGGATTGTCTGTACATCACTTATTCTCCAAATTTGATGGAAAATTATCCTCCTTGTACTTCAACATCGTCAAGGATGGGGACTCTGGCTGTTGACCTTAGTGAAGAAAAAACCTTTTACTACAGAACCTGTGGATATAAAAGTGATACAATGTCATGTAAATATAATGGTTGCAGCATCTTTTCCTCAATTCCCACATCTTCTATGTAGCAATCGATGGGCTATTTGCTTCGTGCTGAAGTATAGGTCTATCTTAAGGTGGAGAAATGGTGGGGTTCTAATTATATCACACAGATCATATGTTAACATGTCTTGTACAGCATGCATATAGAATTATGGTTGGAATTTTTTCGACCGCCTGTCGACTGTTCAGTTGTATGTAGAGAATTTACTCGTTACAAGTTAATCACATTTCCTGTGACCACTTCTTTTGGGAGTTTTATCTTTTATCATTTCATTAGCTTTCGCTATTTTATGGAACAAATTTCTTTTGGGGGAGTTCTATGTCTTGCAAGACTTCTTGGTTTTGGCAATAAGTTGGCATTTTGGGAAATATCATCGATCCAAAGCGTGACAGTTCAGTTTTCAGACTAAACGAGCAGCACCCATTAATGGATGCAGTGTGAATGAAAGGAACATATTAGCTTCAACATGATCAAAGAATTCCGGGAGTGTTGTCCAAGGGAAAAAAAGTGTTTCGAAATGGAAATAAGACAAAATACCAATTCATTTAAATAAACGATAAATATATTGTCTTCTCTCCTTCTTGATCAAGAATACCATGTCCTACAAGCTTTGATCTGGTTTAACCAGGTTCTAGCATCTGCCAGGTTTTATGAGATTAAAATAAACGATAAGAATCACAACCATAATCCTCAAACAGGATGAAAATTCAAAAAAGAAATGTGCACAGTAATATCTGATGCCAAGAGAACAGGAACTTTCAGCACCTCAGGCCTTTCCAGCTCCAGCATGCTGTATAGTCAATTTTCTGATCGACTCAATTCTCTGTAATCTGATCTGCTCCCGGAATTTCGCTATGAATTCATCGGCTTTTTTGTCGACATCAGGCCCTGAATCACTAACAGCGTCATCAACAGTAGTTTCTTCATTGTCTGACCTCCCTTCAAGGCTATCATCTTCAGTTTCTACCTCCGATTCTTCATGTGTGGGTTGTGTTGATGCTTTTTCGTTGAACTCATGGTTCTCTTCTTCCGGGAACTTCATATGATTGGCTAACTGATCATTGGTTCTGAATGTTCGAACAGACTTAGCCCTTAACTCAGGGCTGGGATTCATTCTTCTTGAATGTTGCTCCAATGCACTCTCACTCAATTGCTCTAGAGGAAGACTTCTCTCACTTCGCCTCATAACCTTCTCAGAAGAAACTTCGTCATCTATGAATGTGCTCGATTTTGATTTACTTAAAAACAATTTAGGGAGAGATGGTGGTGGAGGTGCAGGTGGAGGAGAGGAGAAGTCCTTTTTCCTTGCCACGTCTTCACCATTTTTCGCATGGGATTCGGATGAAAAAGATGGGGAAGGAGAGAGTTTTTTTGGTGATGAATTAGGCCTTGATGACTTAAATGATCTAGATTCTAACAAATTGGACTCTGAGTCTTCATACTCGTTTTCCTTCATCTCCATTCTTCCCGATCTCGATCGCCATGGAATTGGAGAGCGAAAGACTACACTTTCTTCCATTTTCCCCTCCAAAGTTTCAGATCCCGACCCTTCTGAGTTCCCATTTCTCGATATTCTTGATATTGGCGGAATGAGAAAGGCATTTTCCTTCTTTCCCCCCTCCAAATTTTCAGACTTCAACCCATCAAAGTCCCCGATTCTTGATTTTCTTGAATTGGTGATACATCTTTTTGAACTTGTCCGATTAAATGAACCTTTTTTCTCACCTAAACCATCAACCAAATCCACCTCTTTAGGATCAAATACCCGCTGTTTCAAGCTCCTAACAGGTAACAGCAGAGGCTTTTGGCTGGTTCCTGGACGGGAACCTTTCTCCTCTGTAAAACCAGAGCTATCTTTAGCCACTAACACGACGGGTTCTCCTCTAAAGTACTGAGAATTCCATGTTTCAACCTTATTTTCATCGATTACAGTTTGGTTTTCAGCTTCATCATCAAAAACAGATGAAACTTGAAGCAACTTAGACACATAAGAGTGTGCATTGTCAAAGTTCAGGCTGTTATCTTTCTCCGCCCCGTCATTTTTCTTGCTAAATAGTCCATAAGAAACAGCTATACCCACAAAAACTAGTTGCAGAAGCTCCCAACTTCTAGCATTAATGGTTTGGCTGATGAATTCAGGAGCTTGCGAAGGGAAAAAAGGAAGCAAAACAAAGAAAACTACAACAATGCCAGCTTTGTACAGAAAATGGTTGAAAAACTTACTCGTGCTAGCTTGATCCGAAGAGATTTCTCGGGCTCCTTTCTGGGATTTCAGAGTTTGAGAATCGGCATCTGCCATGGAAGAATTTACAGAAGATAATCTTGGTTCTGGATCTTGGATAGTCTTGCAGAATGTTAAAGAAAGATTGAAATGAGGAGTGGAGTCTTAGGGACTAAGCAAAAGCCAAAAAAGTGGAGAGAGTGGGGTGAAAGTTTTTGGGAGTCGTGAGCTAATTTCAAGCTATGCTTTTCCTCTTATCAACTGTAAAGAATCAACAATGAACAATGTTTGGTTTTATAATATTTCTTGTCTCATTTTCTGGTACATAGCTTTCATTCCACACATCACACTGAATATATATTGATATAATCAGATTATTTTCCTCTGTTATAATGTAACGCAAGAGGATTCTGTGGAAAAGTGGAAGACAACAAATAAATAAAATGAACAATGATACTATGCTAAAAAGTACACAGATGCGTTTAAATAAATAAATCAGAAACATCATAGTAAAACTAAACAAGATTGGGGGGGCAAATATGTTGCGTGGGTGTGGATTGGATTCTTCTTTTGGAGTGCGTACGCTAGCTTTTCTTATTGAAAACTTGAATGTATTTTCTTTGGAGGGTATTCTTTCCTTGTGTTGCCCCTCACACATTCTTCAATTTCATATTCTTAAAATGGGGGGTGGGTGATGGGTGTGCATAGTGGGTCGGTTACGGTTTTTGTTATGTGGGGGAGTTTTTGTGACTCGAGATTCAATTCTATACTTTAGTGGGTGATCATATTTAGCATTTCTTCATAGATTTAACTTTATTTTTAGTATATATAGTCATATTTCAAATGTTTTTCTAGCTGATTGTAAAGGAATTACTCAATCGAAACGATTTCATTTGTTGAATCGTTGGTTTAGAGTGCACGACGCGAACATCTTCCATTCAAAGTTTTGGCATGATGGATATTTGCACACTAGGTAACTTTTTATGCTATAGCATGGAGAGACACAATATATTGATTGTGTATTCAATATAGGCACTTGAAGAGTCACACATTTCCCTATATATAGGAGCATTATTCTTCATTCCAAACACAATCATTCACACCATTCTCTCAATTCTCTCCACGTTCCCACGCTGATACAGTGCAGGTGCGGTTCAGTTCGCCGGTGTAGCGTAGCCTCGTGCTTTCGGTTAGCTGCTCGGTTCCGTCGTTGTATCCTGGGAACAGACACCACGCGTAGCTTGGTCTTTGGAAGCACTGGTGCAAGGTGAATCTGTTTTAAGGGAACTGTGTTAGAACACAGGCCTCGATTTATTTTCAGTTCCTGACGTTTCTTCAATCTGATTATTTCTTGTTATTCTATATTGTGTATGTCATTACAATTCTTTTGCCTAACAGTAACAACATTCATATATGGATTAACTTAGTTCATCAAGCAAATAAAATTGTAATCATGTTACCTCTTAGGTCCAGATTTGTACAAGCGTGACTAGACAGTATACCTTTATAGGAATTACATTGTATCTGTCCTCAGTTTACGAAGATGTTAATTTTCGTAACTCCTGAAGATTATTCTTGATGTTTCATTTCACTCTTCTTAATCATATTTCATATGCTAATTTATCATAAATCAGAAATATCCCTTTTTCTAATATAATGAGAGTGAGATTCCAATTTATTAACTACTAGCGCACATAAATGAAAATTTGTAAAAATTGCTTGTGTTTTTTTTTTTCCCAATTCAGAATGGTAATAGAAAATCATATCTCCAAATATCCTAAACTATGATGACTAATTATTGTATTTTTATTATTTAAACTTAAGAGATGATATGGTGTTTAAATTTATTTTTCCTTGAAAACATGTTTACCAATAACTAAGAATTAATTATATAATGATATAGCGTTTAATTTATTTTTCCTTGAAAAACAATGTATACACTAAGAATTAATTAAATAAAAGACAATAAAAGTAAGATATCTAGACTTGGACCGAAGTACTCAGTTGCTCTTTAACCAAAAATGAAAACATTCGACTGTCTCAGTCTCTATATACATTATGTCATAATTGATTCTGGTCCTCGTTAATGTTCGTCCAAGTTGTCTTTTGGCTCTTCTGATAAGGTCTGGATCGTGGTTTGTAAATGACTTGACTATCTGAAGCTCTAATATGAAAGTTGTATCAAGATCTTTGTCAGTTGTTCGTTTCCCTGATCTGCTCTTGATCTATTTCAACTCTAAGCTGATTCGTCCTACTTCGAAGCTCCACTAGATCTCTTATGCTCTACTCTACAACGCTCTGAGCTGATCTACGTTTCTGTTCCGAAAGCTGATGAGATCATAATCTGATTTACAATGCTCTGAGCTGATCTACATCTACACTTATGAACTGATCTAAGCTCCTGAAATGTTCTAAGTTGCGCTTGAGCTATTCTCGTCTCTAAACTGAATAATGTGCTCTGAACTGAATGTGTTCTCCCAAACTGATACTTGGTTCTAAGCTGATTCTCTCTAAT
The DNA here is from genome assembly GCA_001598015.1 of Dorcoceras hygrometricum. NCBI lineage: Eukaryota > Viridiplantae > Streptophyta > Magnoliopsida > Lamiales > Gesneriaceae > Dorcoceras > Dorcoceras hygrometricum. The sequence goes on from KQ990519.1 coordinate 214,833, forward strand.
TTGATCTTAATCGAAGTCCTAATCTATTATGTGATCTAATCAAAACTTAGTGAGTTTAACCTGTTAACACTTTCATATATTAGTAACTCTATTAGAAAAAAAAAAACAATTGACATCCGTAGAACTACTATGCTTGGTATCTAATATTTACCAATTTCTTTTCCTCAAATACCTCTCACCATATGATAAAATTTAAAGAAAACTATAAATTTCAAATAAAAACAAAACATTAAAGATTTGCTTGAAATTATTATAATTATTCATATAAACAAGTAGTACATTATGTAATTATTAAGATTAATGAGATATTATTCTAAGATTTAAAAAGTAAAGAAATATTTTTCTTTCGAAAAAGTGGTAGAGACCTCAACACAATATTTAGTATGACTAATATCTATTATAATTATATCAATCTCGATCTTTTTTTTTTTTTTGTACTGCCTGCCATAATATGCGAGCAAATTAATTATAAACCCTGGCGAAAAACCAATTAAACAGGGGATGAAAAGAATTCAGTAGATTCTCCATCCAAAACCTGGAAATCCAAAATTCAAAGTTAATAAACGAGGTTGGATTACGATTAATCAGCATTGAGCACTGTTTTGTTGCTTTGAAGCTTGAAAGTTCATATCTTGAATAACATTTTGTCTTGATCGGGTATTCCTTTTGAAGTGTAATGTTTTCCAATTGTAGCTCTTTTCTCATGGCTCTATTGACGTTGAATTTTTCGAAATTATTGATTACGCTCTCCAGTTGTTTTAGAATCATACCCCGACGTTAAGTTTCATCTGCCGATAGATTTCAGAAGCTTATTTGCTGATTTTTTAATTTATTACGCCTTTCAATATGATAGTCTTAAGAAATCTCTGTGGGTTGTAATTTTCTAATATTAAGAACCTTAATACTGATGGTATATGCATTCATTTGAATTAGAGTTGATTGGTTTTGCAGGAAATTGTTTAAATGGTGCCACTAGTGTATTTGTGAGTATCATGCTTTGATATTTTTTAAATTAAACCGGGGAGTGTTTCATAACTTCATAAGTTTATAATGGTGAACCGTATTTAATGATTATTTGAGTTGATGCTGGTTAGTTTAAACTGAATAATTGTGGCATTAAAATTTTCATTATCATGTTGCCGAGTGTTTTTGTAATTGCCGGCTGCAAACCAGGTGTTTGCATAAATTTCATACTCTGCTAATAAAAAATGATGCATACACACACAAACATTAATGCAACTAGTTGCCACCAATGTTCGACGTTCCCTGTATATTTATGTATATATTGTTTTCTTTGATAGTTGATTAGTTTGTTTACCTTGGTACTGTATTGCATTTATCTAATAAGGCAACCTTTGTATGACACTCGAAGACAACATAATAAGTGGAAGGGTTTGCCAAAAACTCCTTGGAACTGAAATACACCAACCAAGAAGTAATACATAAAAAGAATACGACCTAACCCAACTGTATATCATGGAAAAGGACGAAAGTAAGAGCACCTAATCCGATCTACTCGATAAAGATCTTTGACTTGGCTATTGAACTTATCTTTTCGAACTTAGCCTCTTGGATTAAATGGATCATCTCTCCTGTTCGCCAAGGCATTTGCTATTTTCTTCTCTATGCATGTGATTCAGGTAGTCTGAAAATTCTATATAATGGAGCCAATTCTAGTCCAGATGTGATTCGACTCTCAAAAGCCAACTGATTAGATTTAACAATGAGCAACAATACAAGTGAGAATCTAACTCAAATTTGGCGGAAACCAACTTTACTACAGACAAAGTTCTAATCCTGTTACAATAGCCATCAATTTGAATCTAAAATAACCAGTCTTACAAATCATGAAACACCCAGACAGGGTTCCCTTTGTGATCCTGGATGAAACCTCCTGTGGGTGATTCCCTTGGATTTCTGCAGTAGCAACCATCTGCATTAAGTTTAAAGGGCCGTAAAGTGGTTTGATCCATCTATTCCTATCTCGCTCTCTTTCTATTAGAGAGAGAGATCCCCTAACCATTGTCAATGGATGATCATATTTGTAATTTTCACTATACGTGTAACTAAAGTTTGTATTTTTTACTATATGGTAAATCCTTGTGTTAGATTTCCATGCTACAAACTTTTCATTAAAGTCAATCGTGGTTCATGCATGGCAAATGTGAGTAATTGGATTTGTCACTGGTTTTTAACATTATACATATGCCAAAATTTAGATCTCAATATTTTCTGTTCACCAATTCTTTCATCTTTGCAGGCAGCCTGATTTTTTATACTCCGCAGACCGCAATAAATCCTTGTTTCAGAACAAATAGCCATTTTGTTTCTTGAGTCTGATAATCCATTCTTGTTTTATAACTGATTTTCCATTATACACTTCGTATTACAATAAAACATCATAATCAAATAGGGTGCCACCCCTATAATGGTTGCAGTACCTCTAAATGCGAGGCATAGTAAATCAGCGACCAATCTGTCTTAGTCTTTCTTTTCATTAACCGTGTTATATGAGAAGCATGATTCTTCGCTTCTTGTACTCCATTTATGAATGCCATGTATAACTCCAAATTTTGATTGAAGCAATTTAGGTTCTGTTCTTCGAGATAATGCCATCATTTCTCCTGACCTTCAATTACCTTTCTTCCTTAATTCCATTGAAATCCTCTCCTTCTCTACACTCAAGTTTCCTTCTTTTCAGAGCCTATACTTCACCAGCCGCTGAAAAGTTCTTCACTCATTTAGAGAAAAATCAGAGTCATGTGGAAACAACACTAAACACTGTGAAAGCCAAGTTGGACTATCCTTGCATCACTCATGTATTAAAAATGTGCTCTATTGATAAGCCCCAATTGGCTCTCAGGTTCTTTGTTTGGGCTGGCCTTCAATCTACATACAGGCACAGCTCATATGCATATGCCCAGGCGTGTAAATTTTTGGAGATTGAGCAAAAACCACAACTGGTTATTGATGTTGTGAATGCTTACAGGGCTGAAGATTGTACTGTTAGTGTCAGGATGTTCAAGGTTATTTTAAATTTATGTAGAGCTGCTAAAGATGCAAAATTAGGCTTATGGGTTTTGAGGAAAATGAAAGACTTCGATTGTAGGCCTGACACGGTATCATACAATGTGGTGATTAAACTGGTCACAGAGAATGGTGAGTTAGATGAGGCGATGGGGTTGATGAGAGAGATGGGTTTGATTGATCTCTATCCAGATATGATCACATATGTTTCGATCATTAAGGGGCTTTGTGATGCAGGGAGGTTCGAGGACGCATTTGCGTTGATTAAGGTTATGAAGGGACATGGATGCATACCAAATGCTATCGTTTATTCTACACTACTCGATGGAATTTGCATGCATGGGAGTTTGGAGAGGGCATTGGAGTTCTTAGATGGGATGGAAAATGAAACGGGAGAACGGAAGCCAAATGTGGTAACTTATACATCTCTCATCAAGGGTTTTGTTGAGAAAGGTAAGGCAATTGATGCATCCAGGATTTTGGACCAAATGTGCTATTTGGGAATCAGGCCAAATAAGTTACAATCATTTCTATCTTAGATGGGCTTTGTAAGGAAGGGCATGTAGACCAGGCTCATAAAGTGGTTGACAAAGTTGGTGTTAGTGGTATGCAGTATGCTGAGCTATATAGTTCTCTTGTTGTCTCCCTATGCCGGGCTGGGATGTTTAACGAGTCAGAGAATGTGTTTAGGATGATGATTATTCGTGGTATGAGGCCTAATGGTTTGGCTTCAGGTAGCATTATAGAAAGGGTATTTTCAGACGGGCGAGTGCTAGATGCATTTGGCTTGATTGATTCTCTTGAAAAATCTGGAATTTTGCCCCCCATTGGTTCTGAGACTTACTCAGTTCTCTTGGCAGGACTTTGTCAAGGAAATCATCTCATGGAATCTACAAAAATTGCTAGTATTATGGTACATCAAAGAATTTTGCTGAAACGACATCATGCTGAAAATATAACCAAATTTCTTATAAGTGTTGGAGAAGGTGGTCTAGCTTCCCGTCTTGCTAATGCTAATAGTTAACAGTGAGCAGGATTTGTGGTTTCATGTCACTGCCTTCTGAATGTTTGGGCAAAGTTTGACGAATGTCCAGATGACCTGAAACGAATGCCTACGGCCGTGGCATATTGTGTGTTGAGGTGAATGGCTTCCAATAGTGATTCATTCATTATTGAATTATTTGCTAAAGGTACCGAGGCCATCGGTGTGACGGAGAAGGTCGCTTATTCTTTTGATTTTTGTAAAATCGATTTGTAAAATATTATAGTAATTTGTGGCCTTGTCATACTCATCTCTTTAATCTATTTCAAAATTTTAGTTGTGCTTAGGTAATGTAATAACATTATATATTTTTGGCAACCTTGAAAACCTGATTAATTTTCCAAAATTACTTGATTTTATTTTCCAAAATGGAGAAGGAAGTTGAAAAATGAACCAAGGAAGCAAGGATACCCTATAGATTCTAGAATGGCCTTTTTTTTCTCTGGAAAAAATGAAGTACGTAGTTTTTTTATAAAAAACTTTTCGCCAGAACGAGGTATGATGCAAGACGTGATGTTTCATGAATTCAAAAAAATAATAATAATAAAAATGGGAGATTTGGTTACTATTCAAAAATATTTGAGCACTTTTAGCAAAACTTTTTGTCAAAATTTGCAAGACTTGAGATTAATGTGTTTCATGATTTTAAAAAAAATCACGATGGTATGCTCTGTTGCGAAAAAGAAAAAGTATGAATTGTTATAAGAATTCTGTAAGTTGTTTACGATAATTTATAGAGTAGGAATAGTGGGTAATTCTAAAAAGTCGTGGTAGTGCGTAATAATTGAATGGAGTAAGGAAGTGTAACAGTTGATGGCCACACATAGGTCCACCTACTATAAGTCATGTACTCAATTTTAAAGAGATGGAGATATCCGCGTATAAGTAACATATATTCAATTTATAAGGGATCGATTCTTTTTACATATCCAATCCAATCATGTTACAGAATTCCATCTTACCAGATTGTTCGAACACTGAGAATCAGGCCATTCCTGCTAAAGCTTTACTTCAATTCAAGTGAAGTTCAAGAATACATTATTCATCTAGAGTAACACCGAGCATCTCACCAAAGAAATTCTTGATTGTTAATGGCCACCGGTAAGATGATAATCCGACCACCTCCGGTACTCTATCAGTTGATGGTTGATCAAAGTTAATCACATCCTCCGTGTCGTGTTTTTCATCAGTTGCAGCAAAAACTCTATGATCTTTTGACATGTCATCTTCCAAATAGGGAACGATGTACTTTTTCATATCAGCTTTAGCGATTCCGAGGTGGTTGCCAGGGACTTTCACATATTCGACTCTTCCAGCATCATCTAATGATTTCAAACCAATCCAGTCCTCCATATAAAGCTTGGTCTGATCAAAGGTTGCAATTAGTTCTGCAGACTACGTCTGCTTGAAGTGCAATCACTCTCTTAATGTTGATACGAGAGAAGAAAACAATGGATCTGAAACAAACCCTCTATTCTACAAGGAAGAGGATAACGGTCCCATTTCAGTGTTTGACCTATCAGAACTAATGATTGGAATGGTCTTGTTGGTGAATAGTGGATGAAATCAGTTTGACCAAATGCTCAGTTTTTTCCCAATTGATCTTGACTTGATTTAGAGAACACTAATGCTAACTAATTCTAGACAATATTCAAAGATGTATTTTATTCATACACCAACAGATCGATCATACACACAGAAGGGCATTTTATGTTGTCCGACAGGGAATAAGAACACGAACATGGATATGCTTAGCATTAAAACACAGAAATAATGAAATTAGCGGAACATAGCAACCAGAACATGGATACTCGAGTAGAATCACAGTTTTCATAACCTGAACACTAGTTTTCTTCACCAATGGTTTAATTTGTTTGTTTTACCAAATATTGAGAACGTTTCTACTAAACTGATTATGATTCAAGCTGATGTCACTCGAAATGATTTTGCAATAGATAGAATTTACTGGCCTGTTAAGGCTAGCCCGAATATAATAAATTGGCTAAGAAAACTTTGCTCAACCTAGTTTGTCAGATCAAGCTCAGCAAGAATATTGGCTATATTTTGCAGCATTAGAACAGGAATTTGAAAATCAAAAAGCAACTATCATATTATACTGGGCTCCATCAACTCATGGATGCATTATGTTTTTTGGTAAAATAATAATAATTTCAGTACCTAAAAGGTATAACAGTCATCCAACAAACTTTGATATAAATTTCATGTAAATATACGGATTCTGAAACAGGACAATCCATTCAAGGATATTATGATAAGCTTCATAACAAAATCAAAATTTAAATAGAAGGCAACTTGTCAAAAACAAAGGGTTTACCTGCTGTGGTGGCAAAACTGGATCAAATGACCCATCCGGATAGTACCCAAACCAGGCAGTTTCTTTTGGTATTAAAACAGTATCATGTTCAAACTGCTCACAAGAGGGATTGATCATGGTATATTTCAATCAGCACAAATTGAAAAGCAAGAAAGATAGAAATAAACCAAATAATTTTTAACGGTTCATGTACATACCATGATAAGGACAAGCTTCTTTAGGCTACTGAATCGTTCCTTGTAGGTTGAGTTTCTCTCGCCAGGAAGTTCGTTGTTTAGCTTGGGGAGAAACCTGCATTTGCTCAAGTAGCCAGCAATATTCTGCAAAATATTGTTGTATTACTAATGAGTTAATAATGTAGAAATTCATCAAAGGTTGTCAAGGAAAATTTAAAAAAAAAAAGCATGACAAACTAATTGAGTTTCAAATTCCTCAACCAAAAATAAATGTATTTTCATTGCTACATAGTAAAAATATAATGAAAAGGAAACACTACACATGATAAAAATTTACAAAGCTTAGCCATAAAAATCACTTTCACGACATAATGCCCAGCACGCAAAAATTCCATCTATCAGTATTTAAAAATTTACAATTCTATATTTTATATAGGTGAAATAAGTCTGAATAAAAATGATCGGAAATCTGAATAGCAATAAAAGCATATAAAAGATGCGTCAAATCTTAAGAATTGAAAGCTGACGAAAAATTCAACTTTTTATTTCAAACTGACCTAATCTATAAGTTTTGGACATCAACATCCAACAAAGATTGTGAACAACTCTGCAGTTTCATATCCACTAATACCAAAGGCGACGTGATATACCGATCTTAAGAGACATTTGTTAAGTTCTAAACAAGAACTGTAGGGGATGACTGATGTCAAAATTGAACTAATTAAGTAACTTACATTTGGCAGCTTAAGATAGCCACTGGGAGCCAAGTGAGTCTGCACAAGTTGCATACAAGAAGTAAGTTCCTAAACATATGATTCCCTTTATCTAGAACTTGAAAAGTTGAAAAACCAAATGGGTAAAGTGTACTTGGATATAGTCAGAGTAGATCTCTGATCTAATTAAATTGTCCACTATAATACAGAATAAGCCAGTCTGCAAAAACATGGAATCGTAAAATAAAATAGTCAGACAATGTGACAAATCAAGAATCAACATGATCCGAGACTTGAGATGACACTCAGGAGACATAAATGTAGGAAGCAACGAAATATGTGCACCAAGTAAAAAGAAGCCTACTATCTTATTTTCATTCTTAAAATTTAAACTGTCAAACAGAAGTAGATGCCAAGCTCAGTATTATCATATTGGAATCCTTACAGGTATTCCCTATCTGGTAATACATCATAAAAATTTCTTGTAAGATCTACAGGGCATTAGAAAAAATTGGTTCTACAAACCATATTTCAACAATCAAGAAATGTTGCTGATGATCCAGCATATGTGCGTATTCAATATGGAATCAGGTTGAGTTTAAAGATGACATCAAATATTTTGAAAAATAATATCTTATACACTGATTTTTGCAAATGTTTGCGCAGATACACTACACCAGTATGTGCTTGTTTCCATGCTAAATTCTCTTATGAGTTGCTAAATTTACCACTGACTTCTTTTCTTAGCATCTACATCAAACAATTATTTAATTTTCACCAGATTCATAATAAACTCATGATATCAGAACTTGGAAACTTGCTAAATTGGACTAGATTCTCCATTTTTATCTTCATATGAGATGGAATATGATGCTGACAGTTATCACAAGCTGAATAATATCATCGGCAAATGTAATCACTGTCGAATAAGCTATCCTTTGGTACAAGTTAGACCAGATGAGAATTTGTACAATTATACTCACTTACGTACAGTAAAGATGCACGCCGCGGTGAGGCGCTTAATTTTGTGGAGCCTAGCCATAATATTCAGCAAGCTAAGAGTTCGTTTTAGTGAGATGAAAAATGATTATGCATAATATTGTAGAATGCATGTATAAGACGAATTTTGTCATGTTGGCTGATAAGTATTCACAAACAACTAAAACACTAACAAAACAAACATTGTTAAAGTTCAAAAGACATGAGTGACTATCAAATTATATTTCACATCTTCAGGTGCAAATAATGTCCAACTCAAAACATGAGTGATCATCGTTTAAACTCAGGGACAAGGCGTGTGCTTGACTAACTTCTTCCATCAAAATGTATCCAGGACCTGGGCTAGCACTTCATGGACATTTCACAACAATGATTCAGTTACCAAAGGCGAATCATGTTATTAAATCTAGATCTGCTTTTCAGAATAAATAAAGAGGTTTGAGGTCTCAAGAACGCAACTTAAGGTCGTATATCTGAAATTGATTCATCAAGGATACTTCCTAGAGCTAAGATGAGTCCAAAAGTCAGAAATCATGACCTCGAATATGTAAGAAGGATCGATAAAAGGATAATAAAAAAGTTTGAGATACAATGGCATATTAAAAGATTGTGAAAAAAAAATAAGAGATGGTGATGGTATTTCATGAAGTAACATAGATGCATTTGAAGTCCAATACAAGGTGCAATAAAACAAAGGTGAGCACTCACACCACATAGAGGAACTGAAGCAGTACCAGCATGGGGTCCTCCTAATGAAATAAAATTTTTGACCTGTCATGCGGGGAAGAAAAAACAGAACCACCAGTTTAAAGCTCAGCAAAAAAGTAAAACATAATTATGATGAAGAAAGCAATACTCCCTCAGGACACAAATTAATAAGCACAGGGTTTTAAATTAGAGTACCAAAGGTGAAACTTTTAAGTAAGTTGACATTTTTGCCCTCTAAACTGCTACATGTAATCAGGTGAACGGGAATGATTGGAGAAATGTGTCAGTCTAGGACATGAAAAATTAATTGTAATTATCCCAAAAGGTGTATTTAAATTGGAACAAAACCGTCAAACTCAACCGCACAACCAGAGACCAAAACAGGTCAGGACAACTATCTACAGAGTCCAACATGATTTAAATGAAAACTTCCACTACAACATTTCATAATCAACATTCTGGATTTTTCTGGTACATATTAATGCAACTGTTACTAGATAATTAATGACGGCAGCAGCAATAGTTACTGCTGCCACAAATATACGCACAAAAAAGTTTGCATAAAATGAAGAAACCGGGTTTGCAGGATGGTTTCATGATGATCCTTACTGGTGGTGCTCCATCGCAAAATTCCACGACACCTCGTCCTATTACGTTGCCCTGAAAGAACAACCAATACAATTTATGGAAGGTGAACTTCCTTATGCAGCACATTAATAAGATAAACGGATCTTTACCTAAATAAAAAATAGCAAAAAGTTAACTATATGTGCACAATGTCATACTTTTAATTAAAAACAAAGAAATCAAAGGGAAGGTAGAATAATATAAAGCAAGCAAGAAGCGAAATTGAGGATTCAATAATAGAATAGAATTTTTGTTTCAAGATCTCCACAAAAGTGCAACTGTGACTTTATTAACGAACAGAGCGGAGACTTAGTCACTGAAATAGAGATAAACACCAAATACCAAAAAAATCTGATTGCACGTGAACTATATAGAGGTGAATCTTGTCATACAACAATTACACTCAGCTTCTTTTCGTAATTAAATACATAAAGAATTGGGTTGAAAGTGAGAAAGAAGATAAACAAGAAAGTTGTGATGAAAACAGACAATATCTGGCACACTCTAAACATGTTCATCCGAGAATAGAAGAGCAACAGATAAGAATCACAGGACGGATATGATGTTCAGCCATGAACAAACAGGGTGAATTGGTGGAGCTACCACCAGTTTTAAATCATCCTTTCCTTTTATTATTTTCATATTTGAATCAGTATTTAAAAATATAATAATTAAAGTTCATCTAAAAATTTGAGGCCATGTGAAAAAGATCCTTGTGAGGTCGTACAATTGATTCCGATATGTGCAAGACGTAAAATTCTCCATCATTACCATATTTTTAAATGTTCCAAAAAAAAAAACAATCAATATCCAAAATCACCTGGGAGAGACCAACGATGTTGTAACCGTCTTTGAGTTCTTCTAATTTTTTCACCTGAAGTTAGATCTAAGTTCATCAGATGGTACAGATATTGAGCAAGAATCAAGGCAACCAAACAGTTTCATAACTCACCTTGTCACAAACAATCTCCGTCTGCAGGTGAAAGGTAGCAACAATAAATTAAGACCAGCTGATCAGAATAAAGATAGATGCACAATGAACAAATAATTAGATTAATTTGTGTCCTTGCCTGTTCTTGTAGAGTCTTAAACCATGAATCCCATGCTCCATCTCCAATTTCTCTAGATATTTTGAAACATAAACAAGTCCCATTACATATCAAGACCGAGGAGGATGAAATCAAGTAAAATCTAAAACATGCAATATAAAAGTTTTGAGCTACTCATTCAGTTATTCTTAAACACTCTCGGGGATACAAATATCTCCATGATTAGCTTGAGTATCCCTGTTTTCAATACTTAAAATACGATGACGAGGATAGTACAATTAAAGAAACTTATCTAGTATAGGCACGGTCTTCAAGATTACTAAAACGTTACAGAAAAAATATTAAGTTCCTCCAGAGAAAAGAAAAACAAAAAAAAAAAACTCGGCATTGGTCAAAACTTGAGAAGCGAAATCACTTTGTTTCAACTTGATATTCTAGCATAAAACAGATATTGAGCGAGTGCTCAAAAAGATACCATATAAAAGATGCTGACGAAAATGAGTAACACGAAAAAAATGAGCCTAATAGTTAGGCACAAGGGGGGAAAATAACAAAGTCAACAATAACAATATACATGCAAAACCCTTGAGACTTGGACCAATCACTGAGTTCCTGAGTAAAGTGCTTCATTCCTTTGTTCGAACATTGATCCCCAATCCCTACAGCAGCAGAAACCCATCAAAACTATGCAAAAAGCATAATACAAAAAGAAAATTCTAACTTTAAATCACGATGCTATGATTTAAAAACAAATATGAAAAGAGAAAAATCACCATGAAGTACGATGAAGGGAAGAGAAAAGCAGAGTGGGACCAGAGAAAAGTAGATTAAGGTGAATATGATCTGTGGCGATACATGATTAGACATGGTATTGGCGGAATATTAAAATGATTATTTCTTCGCTTCCCAGGGAAGATAGCAAGAAATCTGGGACGCCGTCGAAGAAACACGCTTCCGGAGGATCAGCATCAGCTGTTGATGGATATCTTACAGCTTACAAGGACATGGCTTTTTTCCTGTCAATTAAAATATTAAAAGAAATTTACAAATTAATTGTTAAGCATAAAGGGTCACTCTTCCTAACGGGCCGAGATTTTTAACCCCAGCAAATGATGAACGGGGGTTTACAGGTCTGGTTCACTTGAAAAGTTCCATGAGGGGCCGGATTAAAGGCCGGCCCTGAAAGGTTAAAGATCGAGATGGGCTTTCAAACCTCGACCCAATGTTAGACGTGAGGCCGGGATAGAAAAAACCCCGGGCCTTGAAAGTTAAAGATGGAGCCCGGATTAGACCACCTGGTTCCATCGAAGACCTGGATGTGGTGCTGGGCTTATTTAAATGAGCCCATAGAAGGCCTTCATATATATATTTTCAGATAAATTTGTTATTACTTAAGTTATTTTCTAGAAAAACCAACCTGTTTTATCCAATACCCCAAGCAGCTGGTGGGCTTCAATAGGCCTAGGATCATTCTTTATTACTTATGTTATTTAATTAAAAAAACCAGAGAACATGAACAGAGAGAAATTTGATTATGCCTCTTAATCACTGTTTAACAAAATCAAACTTTAACGGTTAAGCTCCTTCGTCTTTTTCTTTTTCTTTTTTTTTAAAAAAAATAAGCATAGTCTTTTTCTTTTCCTTCACGTTCTCGCTTTCTTTCCTTTTCTTTTTTTTTTTTCCTTTTTTCTCTTTTTTGCTTGATTATGAAAACAGAAATTCAATTCAATTCCTTTTCGCAACATATATTGCGTGTGCCGAAGATATATACTCCTTTGAATCAAAATTAAATATAGCATGCATCCTAAAATCCCCTAATTTTTCAATCAAAATTTGTAAAAGAACCAAAATCCAAGAAGGGTAAAAGGTTAATGTTCCATTTCCACTATACCCCACTTTCTCAGCCTCCCACACTATAAACTTTTTTCTTCTATTATTATATTTCATGTAATTTTTACACACGAAGTGTGTGCTTCATAGCTAGTATCAATAAAATTTGGTGTGTAGATGTATGTAAACACTCCTTAATTATGATGAAATATTTTAGACATGGGAAAACTTATTAATGCCGGAGGAATATAACTACATGGATCGTTTAAGAAGTTCAACATTATTACATAAGTTTTCCTTTTCTGTTTGACTGGAAAATCTAATCCCAAATTGAAAAATTACAGAAAGCGACAGATTAGATCAATAAACTATTTCCATGGCTTTATCCAGAAGTATGGAAGCCCTCGGTAGAAAATATTCATGCCAGAAAACATTATATAGCTACAAAATATCTGCTAATCAATAAGGAGTTAATTAGTTCGGAGACTGGTTATGGTATATAATTTCGGACAAGATTTCTGTCTTCATCTTTCGGAGGATTAAGGGCTTCATATTGTCCCTGTGAGATAATATCGGCCTCGAGTTTGCCTTCTATTTTCTTCCCACTTAGTTCCATGCATCGCTGAGGGATTTTTGCATATAAAAGGATTCCAACCATTAAAATCAAGGCCGTTATCTTGCCTGATGCTGCGTATACAAACCCAGATGGTTGATGAAAGTCAAATTATAGCAAAGCAACAGTCAAAATTTATGCAAAAATAAAAATATTAAAAAAAAATTGTCCTAAGGCTTCACTGGTCAGGTTTTACTCTTACTCATCAGGCAAGTCGATCAACATGCAAGGACTATACAATACTGATTTTATTATTAAAAAAGTATTTTGACAGATTATTCGAGATTTCGACTTCTTCTTTTCCAGTTTATTTGCAAAAAGGAAAGAATATTGATAATATCAATAATCCAACTCAAAATAGAAGATTTTATACTTAATCAGAAAATCTAAAACCTAATTCTCTTCATTAAATATTTTTAATCAAACCAAACTATTGAACGGCCTACCTAGTTAATTTTAACTCTATCAGGCCTGCAGTCCTTCGTTAATACGATCATCAAAAGGGACACAACAAAACAAAAGACTAGCAGATTGAAACCATCTCTCTTATTTTCATCTTCTATTGAGTAAGAGATCGATAAAAAAAAAACGGGGAGACAAAATAAAATAGTTAACATATTTAAGACCGTAATTTGGAAATCATGACCTGGAACGAGTTTAAGGTTTCTCTCATGATCAAAAGATATATACTGAATATTATTATTATATACTACCTTTGAAAAATGTCTGAATTCCCAAAGCTTTGATCTTTGCATTCTCCCCGGTGGAATCCCACGTCAATCCAAGACCAAAACTGTTATCTGACAAATAAGAGCTGTACGAAAATGGAATCCCAACACTTTTCACTGTCTTACAGTAACCGGGCACCAAGAAAGATAACTCCACCGTGTAAACATAACTATGGGTAGAATCACTACTCAGGCAAGGAACAAATTCCACGAGAGGGATAGGAATTTTAGAAGAGCAGTTGATGTATTTATACTGTTTCAAGACATGGTAATACCGAAATGGGGTCTCTGAGAGATTCAAGTTCAAGAAAACCTCGTGTACGCAGTTGTTTGGGTCGATGAGGTTGAGTCTTTTGGTATCGTAGGAGATGGATTTGACTAGCAAATCTCCATAGTTTGGGAAATTTATGATTGTTTGGTTGTGCTTGCAGAAGAGTTTGAAACCCGGGAGACCACAGTGCTTTGACTGGATTTGAAAAGGTTGTCGGACGGATGGCTGGCAGTCGTGGATGTCTGCGTGAGAAGTACTTTGTGTGAGCAGTGAAAGGAAGAAGGTTAACTTGAGTATAGCTGAAATATCCATTGATCAGGACTTGATTGAATCACCTGTAGTGGTGGACTGGATTCCAAGAAAATAGAAAGGAAAGTGTTTGGGCAGGGAGGAATTAGGCAGCTGCAGACCAGAAAGTTGCAGTTTGCTGAGGAATTTGTGAGTTGTTCTCGAACGTATGTGATTTGGACGTTTCAAGGTACCACCTCAAATAAATTCTCGGGGATTTTATTCTTAGTCAATGCATTTTAGTCATCGCTTGGTTCGATTACTGATTGGGTCTCGAGGAAAAAGACAAGAATACTAGAAGAAAGAAAGGGTGGTTGTCACGCTTTGGATTTTAAGTCTATCAGAAAAATGTCATATCCTAAAGTTAGTGAATTTGGATACCGTTCTCTTTATTACAACAAATAGGAAGCAATTTTCTTACATATGAAACGAAGATTACATATGTGATAGAATGCTAATCCGGTCCTCTTAGAAGAAACTACCAAGACAACAAGGTTTGTTCTTTTTTTCTCAATCTGTTTGGGAAGAGATACGTGAGATAAAGAGAGTGTCGGATATGAGAAATATGAAATGATATAATATAACTTATAACAAAACAGAAAAGCCCAAACCATATTAACACCAATAATATTTTATAACTTAAACTAGTACATGCTATATATTAAAAGTATGTCTTAATTCTATCCAAACAACCTTTTCTCAAATTATCCGGCCCTCAACATGTTTAATCCAATTGTCCCAACTACGATTTTAAACTTTTAAAGCGTCGTCTTGTCCTCAAATTAAGTACATAATTTGAAAGTAGAAAAACACTTGTAACAAACTTTAGGGCTTTTACTTTCTCCTTTTGTCTCGAAACTATAAACCCTATAAATTTTTAAGACATTCGTTCTTAATTTCATTCAAACAAGCTCTACTTGTTACGGGGATTTCATATCTTTAGCTGAACTATCATTTTCTTCTTTTCTTAGCCAGTTTTTGAGTCATCTACTGATAACCCTTGCAACTACTTTTCCTTTTTCCTTTGCGCCATGAAAGGTGGTTTCTTAGAAGGTGAGTAACTGGTCCCATTAAAAAATGATATCCTCGTCAATGATCCACTAATAATTTGTTTAAAAGATATATTTTTAGAAATGGAATAACCAGTGTTGTTAAATAAGTTGAGTCAGTCATATTGATCCTCCTAGGTCCGTCTTAATATTTATTGGTAGATTACTTGAACATTTACCCACCAGCTTGATTAAAGACATTATATTTGGCCCATAGCATTAACATAACAAAGTTTTTTGGCCCATTTGCTAAACTCCGACCCAATATTAGCCTGGCCCAGGAAATACCACTATTCCATTGAGTTACATTAATAATATCGTTTTATACGGGTTGAAAATGTAATATAATTATTTTTCGGGGCAAATGAAGAAGACAGTAAAGAGGGAAGCTCTGTATCACTCGACTCTATGCGACAGCGCGGCTTAGAATTGTTTGAAAGACAACCCTCCCAGTGCAGTGCTAAGCCAGACGCGTGAGCTGCTGCATTTAATTTGTTAAGAAATGGAATCTAGTCGGAGGAGAAGTTGTGGGTTGATTTGATTTCTCTATCGTTGATTTTGAGAATCTCTCACTGGTAATATAAGGTGTTGGTGATGGATGGGCAGAAATTTGACGAGAGCACTCGGCGCCGGGTATTCTTCATCAATATAATATGCTCGCCCAAAAATTCATTCATGTATTGCGTGTTCGTAAATAGCAGTGTGCATGCTTGTCTTGGAAGTTGGATTTATATGACTAAAACGTACTCGTATTGTGTTGAGCTAGGTGCAAGAGCTATTTCTTCAGTTTATATCCCGTCTCTATTCTATTTATGTGTTTCACGCGTTTATGTACTACTGCACGCACTTTGTTCGCTGCTTCGATTGTGTCAAAAGTACTCTGTTTTCTTGCTCATGGAGTTGGGAAGACGTGTTGTGTGACATCTACTGCAGTTTGGTGGTGCAAATTTGCTTATTTATTTCGTGGAGCTGCAAAATTTAAATGTGGGTTGCCTTTCTTTTCTTTCGGTTTCCATTTACCTCTTTTTTGAGTGCTGGAATTCTCGTGGATTAGTATTATTTAATTTCATTGTTATTTTGAGTCTAGAAAGTGACTAGTTTCTCTTTTATTGAACTGGATTAGTAACTGACGTCAGAGCTATTGCGTTTGTTTTAGAAGGCGTTGGTACATTTGGCTTCGATTGATCCAATCGAGTTGTGCAATGAAGCCAAGGTAGAGCGATGCAGGGCAACTAGGGACTTGAGAAGCTGCGGCCGTTGTGTGCAGAGGATTCTTACTTCTTGTGGTCATGCTGCTTTATGTGAAGAATGCCGACAAAGATGTGATGTTTGCCCCATTTGTAGAATACCCTTGCCGAAGACTAATAATGAACTTCCTTTTCGACTTTACTATGAATGCATAGAGGCAGGTCTTATCTCCAAGAGGTGCGACGACAGATTGCAAGATAAAGAAAATCAATTGGTTTCTGATGTTCAACGACTCTATTATATGTTTGACGTCGCCTTGGAGAATAATTTAGTTTCTCTACTTTGTCATTGTATCCTTACATCATCTTTGTTTGTTTATGGTCGAACAACTGCATGTTATTTTTTTCTCTTTGAAGATCACTCTGTTGTGAAGGTGTCCACCTGTCTTCTGGACTTGGTAAACAAACTTGTCTTATTTTTTTTGTCTAAGAGTAAGAATATGCCTTTATTTTAAGTTTCAAGTTAGCTTAGTTGTTATGGGCAGTTTGGATACGTAAGTCTTGGCCTAAAAACAGCTCTTAAGTCTTAAATAAGTACAGCTCTATTACGTACTCTATTAAAAAATGCAGAATCGATTTTGCTGTTTGGATAAAAACATTTACTTTTGTTTTTATCAGATATGGGATCTTTCCGAAAAGCAAAAAATTATAGATTTAAAAAAACACCTTTTAAAGTGCTTTTTTAAATTGCTTTTGTGATCAAACATTTCATTTGTAAGAAGTTTTGTTAAAAAAAAATAAGTGCTTTTACTATGTTGACTTATCCATCCAAACATACTCATAATCTCACCAGGGTGCTTTAACCCCAATAGGCTTCTACTGTTACCTGTTCCTCATGCGAAAAGCTTTTGTGCTGAATCTTTCTAATAGCAATCTGGACATCAGTGCTTGATAGGAAAAATGTGCTGTTGAGGAGTTTTACATTTGAGACCAGCGATGGGAGCTGTTTATGTTTATGCTTTCAGAGTGCTCTAATAATTACATTGCTGGATCCTTTTTCCTTAATAGAACATGCAGATGTTACTGATGTATGTATGGATGAAAGTGCTGTATCAAGTGATCCAGTTATTGCTTTCTTGCTGGATGAGAAGGTAGTCAAAGACTGGTGCTGGATAACTTTCAAAAATATGTTGGCAGAACTGCAAGTAATCTGTATCCTAACGATTGGCAGCTGATGCAGATTATTCTTTTTAATTTTTAAAATGGGGAAAAATTCATTTCTAATACTGCACTCCTTAAAATTTATAATAGATAATCTTTCCGTACAAGAGATGAACATTAGGTTAAGTTCGCTTCTAAAAGTTTCTTCTAAGCTAGCTGGTTTATCTAAGGTTCTTGAAGGCATCGAATCATCATTTAGAGGCTCCATTTCCGCAATGACTCAGGACCTGAATCACCTTCAAGAAAGTATATTGAAGACAAAGCAGGTCAGAACGTTAAAACATCTTCATCATCTTATTGACATTTGATGTATGCCGCTAATATGCTTCTTCTAAATGGAGTATATGAGTATATTCATCTCTAGGCTATTGTCACCTTGTTTATTTTGGTCATTACATACATTTTGGTGTAGGATTAAATCAGTGTAGTTCTATGTGGGTCAAAATTTTTTGGTCATTACCTCAATTGCTGCGTTTCATTGTCTGATAAAATTGTCGCTGAATGTGATGTGAATAATATATACTTTAGTTGTGCTTGGGGGTCGCGTAGACCATTGCTGAACAGATGTCTCTGTCTAACTGAGCCATCGTTTGCAAATTTTGGATTCTACAGCATTTGGAGATAATGATTTGGTGCATTAGGCATCAGTTTTTGGAGAATGTGAGATCTCGATATTCTGAGTTTGCATCGTGGCATTCATCTGTTCATGAAAGGAAGTCTGCATCACTTAAGCGAGCTTGGCTTGATCCATTGAATCGTAAATGGGAATCTGGTGAACAGAATGCCTCTAGCCTCTTTATCATAGATGCTCTTTCAAATCTTGACGCAGAACAAGGATACAATGGCAGAGATGAAGAGGAATTAAAATCTCTATCTTTGCAAACAAATAACGGTAATTCATTTGCCCGACCCAAATTACATGGAATGCAAGGCTGCTATCCCTTTGAAAATCTTCGATCAGCTGTTGACTTGCTCTTTCTGCAAGGAAATCCACATCTGGTGGTTGCAAAGCAGGCAATTGTATCCTGTCTTCTGTGGAGTACAGCGAATGATTTTTAAATGAATAGGATTTTTGTCTCAATGGTTAATGTAATTTTGTAGTTTTTCTTATTCTTGTGGTCCTTAACCTTTGCCAGTTGTTGTATTTTCTGTTTGATCGGCACTGGACGTTGCCTGTTGATGAATGGAGACACATTATTGATGATTTTGCTGTCACATTCAGTATAACCCGACACTGTTTGCTGGAATCTTATGTTTTCTATCTTCTGGATGACCATACTGAGGAAGCACTGAAGGTATATTTTCATCTTCATGTCGTTTTTAGTTTAGGTGAATCAATCTCTTTGTTGATTGGAAACTACAAAACAGACATGATGATTTTGTGATAATATCAATACTGATGATGTTGGCTATCTTAGTTCGAGTGTGAAAAATGGGTGTGTAGCTCATGATCTAATGTTTCATGATAAGTCTGAATAATTTTATAATGATGATATATTAACTGTTACATGTAATTCTCCATTTCCCATTTTGATTGTTTTCAATGTACGGGTAATGCGGTTTTCAGGTTTTGGTTTGTTCACATGAAATAATCAGCTGATAAACCAGGTTTTGGTTTGTTCACATGAAATAATCAGCTGATTTCTCGAATTTGCCATTGCCTGTGCGCATTCTGCCACATCTAGAATGGATCCTTAAGAGTTGTGTTTAATATAAGTCTCTCTTTGCACATATTCCACTTATTGGGCTGAACAAGGAACCTCTGATGCAAAAAAGTTGAAGGGCTGACAATCGTCCAATTAGAATGCTAGCCAGCATTTCTCCCTCATTGTGGCTTCAGCTATAGGATATAAGTAACAGAAATATCTTTAACATATGGTAGACTGGTTCAAGTAAATCAATTTATATGATTAATATATTACAAGGAATCAGTATCTAGAGGTCTATACTAGAGTACTAGTAGTATGGAGGCTGCCTCATGGACATACCGAAAAATTATGACACAAGAGACAACTAGGCAATAATGGTATAGTTAGATAACCCTCTCTGAGAGCTTTCTATAGATATGGTATTACGAACAAAGAAGGAATTGGGTAGTGAAGATAATGGAGGAGAGACATGATAGAAAGCTTGGTATTGTATACGTGTATCTATCGTGTGTGTCAACTTTTATTTATTTTGGATTAAAACTTGACACGTTCTATTTAATTTCAACTCTCATGTGCTGTTAAATTCAAACTTGCATTTTTAATGTCGTATATAAACCGATATTTATTAACTTCGTATTTTTAACACAACTAATTATTTGGCATAATTATTTAATTTTGTTAAATAATTGAGTCTCAAATTTGCGAAATAACTGGATAATTAGCTTTGGGTTCTTACTCGTAGTACATCACTTCTTGATGGAAACTTTAATATCCCATCTCACGTGGATAGAAATGTATATTTAATTTGGTTTATAATGAGATAATGAACTTTTATAATAAGTTGAGTTAACCATGATCATACTACGATGACGAATACGAGTAGTTACTATAGGGACCCATCATATAGGGTCCATGGCGTGACTGGTACATTTCTGTGTTTCTTTATTTAGTTATAATTATATTTGTGTAAGTTTATTTAGTTATAATTATATTTGTGTAAGTTTCCAGGTATCAACATACCCTCGCTATTTTTCTTTCATAATTGTGTTAAATGGCTTCAATCTATTATTTTCTTCTCTGATTATATTTCATAAGTTTATTCACTAGGAAGCGATTAGCCTTCTGCCTGAAATTGCGGGCCCAACCATGCATCCAAAGGTTGCAAGGACTTTATTAGAAAGGGAGAATCCTGATGCAGCTCTCATGGCTTTGAGGTGGTCTGGACGAGACGGGGGAGCAACATTAGTTTCACTCGGAGAGGCTCTCACAGCGGTTCGAGTTCGCGTGGAGTGTGGGCTTTTGACTGAAGCATTTATGTATCAGAGAATGATGTGCACAAAAATGAAGGATAAGAAACATATGCATGCTTCTGATGAAGCAAAAGAACAGTTGGATTGGCTTTTCTGGGTGGAGGTGTTAGTGACTGAAATTTGCTGTCTTTGCATTAGGAGGAACTTGATTGATCGAATGATTGAGTTGCCTTGGAACTCTGATGAGGAAAAACATCTTCATAAATGCCTTTTTGATTTTGTGACAGATGATCCTTCATCAGCTGTTGGTAGTCTTCTCGTTGTTTTCTATCTTCAGGTATTCTAATTTTTATCTAGGTAATTTAGCAACATTTTATATAAGCATACTATTCACGTGCCATATCTTATTCTAGCGTTCTTGTCTGCGGCAATGACATTTCTTACTTCTCGGTGGTTAGAAAGTAATTTTAGATTTGTGTAATAATGCCATTGTCTTTCGTAATTTTTCTTGAGTTTAACCTTTAACATCAAAGCTATGTAGAGAGCGAGTTTGTTATATGATACTGGAATGCCAACATGACAACAAAGCTTTAAAATGATTGTGCTTATAGACGTTTTGATTGCATCTTAAATTTCTCTGATCAATTCTGTTTGTGGGAGTGGAAACTATGTTGATCGATGCTTTAATAATGTCCTATTCTATAATCTTGGTATGATTCCATCTGAGTTGAAAAGGTATGGTGTGAGAAAGAACCCAAATGATTGGTTTAAACCTCACTGTTGCTTTCTGTTTGATCCGGGTGGGTCTGGTCCAAAGAATGTATTACCTAATGAACGACCTCTATTTTATTAAATATTTTTTTTGTTCCCTAATTGTCCTACTATTTATTACTCTGTAATTATTTCCCTACTCGAGCTTTGTCACTTCAATCCCCTAAGAAGTTTTCGTGACGTTTATCTCAAGTCTAGTGCAGTTGCTGCGGCTGGAAATGGAATTTTTTAAAGTAAAGCAGTTTATGTAAACGAAAAAGAAATGGTTGGTGCAAGTTACAAAAAATTTAGTTGTCTAGCTATTTGAGAACACATTTCTCTTGCTTTGCTTGGAAAATTTGCAGAGTTTCGGTGTTTTAGTTTCTAGTTTAGTCATCTGGATGATAGAATCTTTGAGCAATAAGTAGATCAGAATTGAGTTTTCTGGTCACCTGGGGTTTGAAAAACCTGAAGTTCGGAAATTGATGAGAGAAGACATGTATTTCAATGTGTAAGGCCTAGCTATCCTGAATCTATGCTAGCAAAACCACCATACCATAAAAAAATTTTTTGGTTCCTCTCTCCGGCTTACCTCAATTTACTAAACTAAATTTTTGTGTACAATCCAGTTTAATTCTTCATTGTTCTCCTTATCCATCTGCATTATCTGATATTAACTTATCCTGGAAAAGGAGGAAAGATTTTTAATCTATAGTTTGCAGGTTGATATCTTTTGAAATTGGAAAACATTTGACCAGATAATTTACATTTACATGTACATGTGTGCATGAGTGCTAATACATTTTCAGTGTACGTGGTCTGTTGAAGTTGAAGTTTCTCTAAATCCTTATTTTTCTCAAAAGTTTTTATTTTTCACTCTGATTGGTAGCATCTACCTCTTTTCTCTGTTGCCATCATGACGAATAGTGGGTTGTGAATTTAGCATTATTTGTGCTTCTTGTCCTCAGACAGCCATGCATTACTCTGACAGAATGGGCAAATTTTGGCCACGACATTGTGAACCCTCACATTATATGCTCTTTGTTTACTAATGCAGCGCTATCGGTACAATGAAGCATACCAAGTGGATTGTAAGCTTCAGATTCTGGAGGAAGACTTTATTTCGAAAAGTCAGATAGATGAAATCTCATTTAAGATGAAATCAGTGAGCCACTGGAGGAAGGGATTAGTTGTGAGTGATCTCTTTCTTTTCAGTAATATGAATTTTGCATGTCGAGAAAACTGTCTGTCACTTTTAAGGGGATTCGGGAGACACTAAATAAGGAACTAATTGAACCCAAGACCTGTCCAGTTGTAAGAAAATGCTAATCCCTTTTATGGGAAAAACCCTGTAAATATACCCCAAAAAAACCCTGTAAATTGTTCAAAAAGATGGGGAATAAAGAAAAAGTTTCTCAGCTTTCTTATTAATTTAACCTGCCTAGATTTGCCAATAATTTCAGTGGTTTTGCCCATATTCAGAACGCATTTATTGAAGTCGTTCAGCTAAAATCTATTTTTCACTGTTTCTCACTTGGTTCTTCGTTTTTCACT
Organism: Dorcoceras hygrometricum; assembly: GCA_001598015.1. NCBI lineage: Eukaryota > Viridiplantae > Streptophyta > Magnoliopsida > Lamiales > Gesneriaceae > Dorcoceras > Dorcoceras hygrometricum. The sequence continues at coordinate 237,899 of KQ990519.1, forward strand.
AGAACTCAAGTTCCAAAAAAAGTGTGAATTTAGCTATTCCCAAGTTTGCTTCTTCCGTTGGATACCAACTGCTCTATAGTTTTGCAGATAGATGCTTAGTATTTGAAGTTTCAAATACATTATTTCTTAGTTCCCTTTAAAAACTTATGCCTGGTGGGACATGATTGTGACTCTAGCAGCTCGATTTGGATGTGGTATTGATTTTTTTTGGTTTGAAATTGGGGGTTTTAGGGAGTGCAGGAGGTTGATATTTCTATGAACCATCTTTTCGGGTTTACTAATTGCAGGAGAGAGGTGTGGAATTATTGCCAGATGTTCTCCAGCAACAGATGAAGGCTGGGAGTTTCTCTGAAACTGGTAGTGAAAATAGACCGTCAAAATCTGATCTTCCAAACACCCAAGAACCAATTTTGAGCAGTCTGTTGTTTAAAAAATCGGGAGCTTCAACAAGAGGGCAATGGCTTTGCTTCTGTTCCACACTAGCCAGAAGTGTGGGTCTATCTAATGTTGACCCGTGAATTTAATTTAACATCAAGTTTTTCTTTTACTTCTTGTCCCCTTTACAGGATTTTTCATGAAACTGGAGAATGGATGCCTAATCTGTCAATTTTTTCTTCTAAAAAGTATCCGTCTCATATGTCCAGCAAATTCGAAAAAGCATCTATGCATCAAATATGGAAAACTTTGGAGATCAATTCAGTAGGAGCTCAATACGTGCCTCTCTTGTATTGGAAAAGGTGGATATTTGTTTGGCTTTCGGATAAATAATCCCGGTTTTAATCTCTGCTTGATTATCAACTGAATCAGTTTTATTTTAATTGGGAGGAGGAATGCTAAAGATCATGTTTTTAGATTTTTCATCTCGTGTTTAGGCTCTGATTTTAAATAGCCGAGATATAATTAGTAAGGATACTTTTATGAAGTAAATTTTACCCATTTTAATAATTTCTCTAACTTGTGCTCTAAACGATGATTTGTGAATCGTAATTACTACGTATTAGTGGATAACTATTGTTATCTATTTCAAGGTCTGCTGTTGCAATTTATTTATGTAGATTTTTCGTCGGTGCTTACAATTTTATATAAATAAATGTAATAAAAATAACAGAAAGAGACACTATTTTAGTATTGCTAATTATTTTATCAGCAATTGGAGATGGGGGGTGTGAATCTGGGATAAGATGTGAACGGTGTTGATAAGATTCGATGATATCCTTGAGAATATACTTTTTCGCAGATAGGCAAGGCCCCACGTCGAATTCTCCTTGACAAAATCTGAGACTCTCACCGACCACATTAATACTTTAGTTACTTATTTATTACTCAATTAAATATCGAAATCTACAAACTTTTTGCCTACTAATTTTTTAAATTGTCCACAAAATTTTTATGGCCTACAATTGTTCCTCTATTTCCTATTTTACCCCATCTTTGTCCTATTTTTCTAAAATTCTCGTTTACCGTTATTTTTTATTTACTTTTTTTTTTCAAATATTCTTCTTTTTCCATCGTACTTCTATACAAAAAAGTTTGAAACTCATATTTTTTGATCAAGTGTAGTGTGTATGACAAGAAATTTTTTCTTTATTGTTAAGGATTTTTTCAACGTGTCATGAAAAAAAATATAGTTGAATGCCATCGTTTTGACCATATTTTGGATTTCTCTGGATCTTCTAAGAGTTTTGAAGAATTCTAAACTTTCTAAATAGTTTTTAATTATTTTTTACCCGAGCAAACCTATATTCCTAATTGTTCTTGGTGTCTATAATTGATTAAATTTTTTTGTTGCAAACATTCCAAAATATTTAAATTTCTTTTGAAAAGATAAATGTCGAATATATGTTCGATCCATATATTTTGAAAAAAAAAATCTTCTCTTTAGATTATTATGAAATAATAGATTTAAATGTCTAAATAAATCAACCAGGTTTCTGATATTATTTAATGCTTTAACAATGGTAAAACGATAAGACAATAGTTTTTCTTACCCTGACTGAAATTCGTTGTCTATAAGGGCATCCGCATCCGTTCACGTTATAACACTCTCCAACTCATCACAAATCATGGGGTCCACATGCCACATACACATTATATTAACACTCTATTTCTCTCACATTCATTTTAACATTAACAATTATTATTTATGGGTCCCACTGTCCACTCAATCATTATTATTATTTTTAAACAATGTATATATGATTATATTAAGTTTAATTTATATTATTAGTATTTTAATTATTTGTAAAATATCATTTTTAAAACATAAATTTTTATAAGTTTTTAGTTTTTAGCCGTGGGATTTACTCACAAATTTTTTTTTAAAAAAATATTAATTTTCTAAACTACCGTTGAAATTTACTCACAAAAAAATTTAAAATTTTTTTTTAAAATTTAAAATTTTCAATTTTTGTATTTATTAATTAGATTATCTGACGTGGCATCTATTAACGCGTTCAAAGTTTTGAACGCGTTAAACGACGTGGCATTTTTCCAGTGTTATAACACTCTCCCACATTGGTTTTAACGTTAAAAATGAGTTATAACATGCCTATTAACACCCAAAGCAGGTGCCCTAAGTAAACACTCAATTAATTATACTAGAGTTATCTCGGGAATATTTCTAAAAATGTTAGTTTGAAGGAAATGTTTGGAAATATTTCTTAGTAAATTGTTACTTGTTATGAATATTGGGAATTCGATGAAATTTTATGGTCACTTTAAAGTATTACTACTATATCTTAAAAAAGAGTAAAGGAATCGACCAAATCTTGTTTGTATATAATACACGTTCTAGTTGTAGAGGGTCCATATTGCGCACATACAATTGAAATGTGTGTGTTTGTATATATTGCTTTGTTTCTAAAGTCATACAGTTGCTTTGAGGTTTTCCTTCTAGACTTGAGGATCTAGTTTCGAAGTGAGACTAAGTGGTAAAAGACATAGAGCAAGAGCAACAATAAGTGCTTGTATTGGAGACCTCTCAAAGATTTTGGAAAATTTGGACAAGACAATATTGGGATAACATGCATTGCTTATGTCTCTCCCTAGAAAAGTGGTGCAAACAACTTGGCCTAATGGGGACAAATATGAATATTATATGTACGCCTATAATTTTCATGTAATCTTCCCAACACTTGGCAACATTATGCAACTACACAGTTTGTGTGTTATCTGAAAGGAGCGTTGGTTCACATCAGAAACTTTTTCACCAAATTAATTGTAGTTGTTAGTAAAATATTTTTAAAAAAAAATCAGATGACGACAAAACTAAATTAATGAGGGAAAGCTCGAGAAATGAGAATAGTTTACTATTTAAATAGTCACATACAACACACAACATGTGAATTTTGAATTTGATGTGGACAAAAAATGGTTGCCAAAGTCTAAAAGATTTTCAAGATGATATTTTATTCGTTGTATTGACATTCTTAGTTGATTGTACTTAGAGTTTGACAAATAAGTCGGAGACTTGGAATGTGCCACCTACATAAATCAGGTTGAAGGGATAAATCATAAGAAATTTTATTTGAAATTAATACACGACCAACTTTCCTACCTTTTTTCGGACTGTCAACAAACATGTTGAAATAAATGTTGGACCAATCACATGGTGCGACGTAGCAGTTGGGAATGAGGTGGGAAGTTGGTTCTGCAAATATTTGATATATATCTCTTTTTAATCCGTATATTTTCATGTTTTCCAAATAGTTGGAAATGAACTTGAATCAATCCAAAAGTTTGTCTTTAAATAATATTTTAGTCTCATATGTTATATATGAAAGATGTATCGGACAATTTATAATGGAAACAACATAATATAATTGTCAGCATACATCTTTCATATATATGACATATGAGACTAAAATATTATACTAAGACAAACTTTTGGATTGATTCAAGTTCATTTCCAACTATTTGGAAAACATGAAAATATACGGATTAAAAAGAGAGATAAAAAAAGGCCAAGCAAATAGTGCCTCTGGTTAAATTTGAGGAAATAGCTAGGTAGGGTAAGAGTGTGAGTGTGATTAGAGTATCTTCTTTTAATATATTATCTTACGAGAAGTAGGCGGTAATTATTAACTAGATATTTATAAATCTTTGTGTATACATAATCCAGATGGAAAGCTTCCACGCCCAAGAAAGGTCAACTACTTAAAACCCTCTTCAAAATTAAATTAAATTTTATTCCAATTAGTTGTTTTCATGTGTTTGGCGACTTCTGTTCAATTCTTAATGCGTCTTACGTATTATAGGACATCAAATCCTTGTTAATCCATATTTATACGGAATAATGTTGAACGAAGTTTTAACTTTTTGAGATATATATCATGACATCCAATCCTCTTGGAAAATAAAAATCAATAGACTGACAAGGGAAAGATTTCATATCTAGAAAAAAGAATATTTTTTTTCATAGTTAAAGCCATTATCCTACTTTATCCAAATGGGACTTTGTGGCACAACAACATAGGCCAACAAAGCGTGTCACCTTCGCTTGTTTCTTAATTTGTTAATCTCTTATCTTCTTCATTATTATTATTATCTCCTCCTTATAAAGATATATAGTGCACAATAAGAAGTTTAATTACAATAAGATTAACATATTATATTACTATAATTTAGGGGCAAAATACAATTTATTGAAATGTGGAAATACCTTAAAATAATATGGATTACTCTCTTTCTTATATGAGTATAATATAAATAATATAATCTTATCTCACTCGACAAATTGTATGCTCTATTCGTATCTATATGCTCATCCGATTCACTCCGCGGCGGAGGATTAAGCAGGAGGAAGAAGAGTGACAACAATTTACAGACAGATTGATTCTCTTACAGCTGATCATGTGTTAAAGATCGGATCTTTTCAAGAAAATAGGACAATTTGTTTTGATTTCCTGGATACAATGACAAGGAAGTGTTCTCATTGCAGTCACAACGGGCACAACTCCCGGACTTGCCCGAATCGAGGGGTGAAGCTTTTTGGGGTCCGATTGACTGATGGGTTGATCCGGAAGAGCGCCAGTATGGGTAATTTGACCCATTACATGAGCGGCGGCGGCGGGATTGGGAGTGGGAGTGGGACCCCGCAGAACGGAGTCGCGAATGATTCCCCCGCCGATACGCCTGACCGCCACTCCACTGCAGATGGATACGCTTCCGAAGATTTCGTGGCCGGGTCGTCTTCCAGCAGGGAGAGGAAGAGAGGTTCTGTATTTTTTTTTATATGTTCTTTTGGAAAATTTTCATCTTTGTTGTTATTTCTGAATGAATCATGTTTATTTACTCGAAATGCTCTGTGTACTCTCACGTGATGATTGTGCTGCATGGTTTGTGAATTTTATGGTTATTTGTCGTCTTCAATTGAAGTTTGGATGTTGGAAAGTTCTGAATTTGTTTTGAATCTTGAAGAAATGAATTTAGTACCTGAACAGAAAAACGATATAGAAAAAAAATTAGAAGGAAAGAAAATGTGTTGGTGGTGGATCATTTGCGTCTCCACTTTTTATTTATTGAATTTATGAAACTAATTGGATTTTTTAGTCACGTATGTTTCAAAAGGCCAATAAATCTACAGAAAAGATGGAATTTTTTACGTCTCTCAGATTTTAATTATCGATATGTATCATATTTGTCATATTTGTCTGCGCCGTGTTCAAGTTTCAAAGTCTATTGCATGCGTGAATCTGGCCTCATTTTTTTTTCCTGGATTTCCTAAGTGTTTTGATATGGGTGTTAATGAGCTTTGATCCACATCGTGAGTTACTTAGAAAATGGAAATATGGTTGAAAATATTGATTGATAATTACTGGATTGCGTCTCTTTGGAATTTTTCGTGAAAAAAAATAATCGTAATGGAAGGCTCAGATGTTGTTTCGAGGTTGTTGATTGAGAAGTGTGGGAGCGATCTTGATGCTTCGAATCACCATTCGTGGGGAAATTTTAACAATGGTCTAACACTAAAGAATTCCAGATTCCTGGCCATAAGTTTCCTAGCTTACTTGATACGAAACAGACGCATTCTTTGTTTTTGTCATTTTTCCAGGTGTTCCGTGGACAGAAGAAGAGCATAGGATGTTTCTGCTTGGGTTGCAAAAACTCGGTAAAGGCGATTGGCGTGGAATTGCTCGGAACTACGTAGTCTCGAGAACTCCTACTCAAGTTGCCAGTCATGCCCAGAAGTACTTCATAAGGCAGTGCAATGTATCTAGGAGGAAAAGGCGCTCTAGCCTTTTCGATATCATTGCTGATGAGGTCAGTCAGCATTCTTTGTTGTCTTTGTACATGTTACTTTTGCATTTGTATGAACATGATTCTGGATCACCTCTGCCATTTGAATGTGGTGGATATCCGACTAAATCTTCATGGTCATGTTGCGTATGATATATTAATTTTCAGTGAAATAGTATGGAAAACATATCAAGGTTTTTTTGTTAAAAAATAGCTACCTGCAATACACGGATGTGGCTGAGAAACAAGCTGTAGGTCTTGGGGAATGGGGTACTCCATCACTTATCTTATTAGTTGGCTACAAAAAACTCTATATGATGCCGAATGACTTGTCCTAGATGGAGAGGCGCCAAAACGTTGAAGGGCCCTGTGATTGTTTTAAAAATTATGTTACTCCAATTATTTACCATCTCCATAAGCCATTTACACTCTTAACACTGTACAACTTAGAACTTTTACTTCAAGGAGGAAAAATGGTTGTGTGCCTTATTATCTTAGTTTACTTCGCCAAATCATTTTGTTTATTACTCACTTATTTAATGTGATGCAATGCTGCTTTTTCCTTTGTTAGGAAGATAAACTGATTTACAGTGGCCAATTTTTCATGTGTTTTCTTCAGCAAGTCGATACTCCAATGGTGCCACGAGATTTTATCTCTATGAATGCTCCAGAGGCCGAGGCCCAAAGCAGCAGCCCCACCTTACGACCTCCTGCTGTGGATGAAGAATGTGAATCAATGGAATCTGCAAATTCTAATGACGTAGAAACCATACACCCCATACCCGAGGGTTCTCAATATGCCTACCCTCTTTTATATCCGACTTATGTTGCCCCATTCTTCCCTATGCCCTTCCCATATTGGCCAGGATACAATGCTGAGCCAGTAAAAGAAGAGGCCCATGAAGTGGTGAAACCAACACCTGTCCATTCGAAAAGCCCAATCAATGTGGACGAACTCGTTGGAATGTCGAAACTAACATTGGGGGAATCCCTTGGTGAAGCTGGACCATCAAATATCTCACTTAAACTCGTCGAAGGCTCGACGAGGCCATCCGCATTTCATGCTAGTCCAAGTTCGGGAAATTCCGATGTTAATCCTAGTGACAACCCGATCCATGCTGTCTAGAGGAACGCATCCTTGGGATACTTGTTAATATCTTGAACTGGTTGATGGGGTTTCGGTAAATTTATAACTTTATTTGTTAGACATATCGTTTAAGTCTTGCATTTAGGGAAGGAATAGGTCGGGGAACTCTGTCATTAAATTATTTGGATCTTTCAAAAACTTATGCATCAGTTAAATAGTACTTACTGGGCTTGACTTCTTTAGAGATATTTCTAAGTCGCATACTTGTTTCATGTGCACTTTTCTCGATTAAAAAAGCTTGCACTTGGATGAAAGCACTGGAGGGAGAGATTTAATCTGAGGAGCACTCGTCTTAGTTGTATATTAAATGCATAATAATCATCATTACGCCTGTATAATTAAGAGAGGAGTGTATTTATAATCCAATCAAATGTGACATTGAAATTCTTTGTTTTAAATTCCTTAATCCAAGTGTAACTTAATGATCTATGTCAAATGATTTGAACTTTGAGGGATGATCAGTTACACTTGGTACTTTATGTTGATTCTGCTTGGGCAAAGACAATAATGGATTTTAGTAACCTTTGTTTTAATAGGGAAATAAATTTTGCCATCAATCTATATCCAAGCATAGCGGGTATTTGCGGTGGATGATGCTTCTAAAATCATTTTCGACCTATAATTTACATATGAATCTTCTTGAAATTATTGATCCTTTTGGTTCTTGAGATGCATTTTGTTTTCGTTAATTCGAAATGTATATAAATTATACCAAATTTTGGAGAAAAGCCAAGGGCAACGAAATTCTCAATGGAAGAGTAAAAGGTGACATCTAACATTTTCTCTCTAGGGATAAACTATGTCAATCCCTTCTTTCATAAGCATTGTTTGATTCTCCTTGCGAATGACAGAGAATACAAAGGCAAAACATGTGATCATTGTCAGTCTATTGATTTTAGATGTGCGAGTCTCTTCACGTATTGCTTGATTGGTCAACATAGCATTTTTTTTAAGGCAAGTACATATAACTTTTCCCATATAGAAATATGATTTCTTTATACTTTAATGCACTTTAATTGAGTTTACTGTTTTTTTTTTTTTTTTTTTTAGCTATTGTGCACCCAGCAAACACACTAGCTCCTTTACCTTTGCTTCTACGCGTACATATAACTTAGTAAAGTTTAGATTGCCAACATTCCCTTCTCATCAGGTTGACGAAGAGATCTTAAAACATTGATATTGGCTTTGGTATATGAGATTTTGAATAAGTCGTGTTTGAATACGAGGTATGTCTTCAACTAATAATATTCACTCAAGTTAATGAACACATAATAGCCTGATAAAAGACCCACCTTCTCTACGAGCTTGCTATGTTTGGAATTTTCATCGTTTATTAGAACGGTTTAGAGTAGGTATCTTGTAAGACGGTCTCATATCCGTTTGGGTCGATTCGATTCATATTTGGAGTGAAAACAATATGCTTATTATTTAAAAAAGAGATATATTTGCATAGATTATGTGAGACAAACATTTTTATTATTATATATCTAAAAGTGGATCTATCTCACCTCACATGTCACTGTCCAAAATAATATATCCAACCTTATATGCACTCATGGGCAGTGGTTTAAGAGAAAAAGTGACATAAAGAATAAATTATACAGAGATAATTTATACTACTATATAATAGGATTTACAAATTTATGGAATTTTTATTTCCAAATAGGAACGGAATGTAGTGGGATATTATTTTATGTTGTTTTTATAGTTGCACATATTTAAACCAAGGTGATTACGGGAGTTTTAATATTCTAAATTTCTTACATTTGACAGTGTTTTTTTATTTCGAATTGTAATGAAACATAGTATATGTGACAATAATGTGGTCACTGTAAATTTCTTACCATATAAATTATGTAGCCTAATCATACGTATCAATGTAAAAGTGAGACCTCAAAAAGATAAATGAGGAAACTATCCTATTCGAGCCATTCCTCAGTTCTGTATAAATTAAAAGAACCTCCTCAAGTTTTCCCAACTAAATCCCTCTCCATCAATATAATGGTGGATCAAGTTACCACATTCGATACTGATACAGCAACTGATCATCTTCACTCAACCCAAATAACAAGCAAAAAGTATTCAAACAAGACAAGAAATTGTCGCCAGACCTATCGAGGAGTTCGCAGGCGAAGCTGGGGCAAATGGGTTTCCGAAATCCGTGAGCCGAGGAAGAAGTCGAGAATATGGCTGGGAACCTTCCAAACAGCAGAAATGGCGGCCCGAGCACATGATGCCGCCGCCATTGCTCTCAAAGGCCACACTGCTTTCCTCAACTTCCCCGACTTGGTTCACCAACTCCCACGCGCCGCCTCCAGGGCTCCCAAAGACGTCCAGGCCGCTGCAGCCGAAGCCGCGCAGCTGGTTGTTCCCGTAGCTGATCATGATTTTGAGCGCACAAACGATCATCACTCCACTATATCTAACTCCGATTCTAATTCTTTCGCCGATCATGACGACATTACTAGTGCTGATGACGCTTTTCTTGGTTTGCCGGATCTTATCTTAGGCATCACCGGTTACGAGAACGTTCATTCGCTCTTCCCTGCGCTGCCCGCCGGAGGTGACACCATTCTTGGTGAATTTTCGCCGGAAAACCTTCTTTCCGGGGACGACTTCTATATTTGATTAACCATGCAAGTTACTCCTCATTTAATTATTTGCACAGACTCGCAAATAATTTTATGCACGCCAAATAATTATGCATGCGGTGTGTTACCGAAATTTGTTCGTTTCATTGTTTATTTTTTGTGTTAATTAATATTTCAGTCGCGTTAATTATTTCTCAAGTAGACTTGAGAGTCAAATGTAAATAATTTCATGTAAATTACTTTTATATATTCATGAAAATCTCTATACCGCGGAAGAAGAAACCATCGGTTGCCCCCAGGGGTACAAGCGAATTGGTAAAACTCAGGGTGATATGGGAATAACTTCTCCGATTTTACGGGTTCGATTCTCGTGTGGAGCATATTCTCCACTGAAATATTGTGGGGATATGATCTGGGAATTAGTCCGTTATATGGATCCTCTCACTCGGGCCCCTGTCTACTCGTGCATATCCCTCGATTTATCATCTGTATGGGCCAATGGCCTCTGACCTATATACGGGATTAGCCTATTAATGGATTAACTTTTATAAAAAAAACCATGGTTTTCAAATTCAATCAACTGCGCCTTGATTGGAAAAAAGCAGTGATTGATGCAACTGATAATTAATCCAGATATTTCTTTATATTTTACACATTGTGGAGATATAATTAATAGCTCGAAAAATCAATTTTTGGGGACTCCAAATACATTTCATTTCCAAAGATCGAACCCAATCTAAATATTTAACGATAAAAAGGGAAGAAAAATATATCAATTTGGAGATAATATTCTTCTGAAACTTCAAATTAAAATCTGGCAAGTACTTTCTCAATCTATCTATAACTTCGTCGTTCTGAAGATAATTATTTAATTAAGTATCGTTACTTACAATAAATACTTTTACTATGATACATACTCACACACATAGACAAGTGTTCATGGTTCCTTCTATATATAAAGAAGAAACAATAAGTAAAACTGACACATTATATAAATATGTGGGTACAGCAACAAAATATATAAGAATTTAGACACTCCAACCTGGATATATATTAGCACGAGGGAAAATCAACTAGTTTTCAGAGGATAAGAATTTAGACACTCCAACCTGCAATCGAAAAATTGCTCATAATTTGCAGAAGACAACAGGAGTGAATGTGTGAAGATTTATTTGAGACGAAACTTGTTATCGTTACAATTTTACATAAAACTTTAATTTTTGAAGAAATCATTACCTTGTCTGGATCAGTATATTAAGTCTTACCGTGAATCAAACACACTAATAATCTTGCCGATCGAGACAAATACATATTGAAAAAGCTCATGTTCATCCCATGAGACATCGTTTCATAGTACATGAAACATCAACATTATGATGTTGTCTACTAGCTACTGCTTTTCATTGTCCACAAATAGTATCCCAACAAAGGAAAAAGGCATGAATCTAAAGTAGGGATTGTATCAATGATTATTTTTAAAATACTAAAGTAGCAATAGAGCGATGTAAGATATGGTTAATAATAAATGATATAATTATGAAATATTTGAGTTGAATGTAGAATAATGTTTGACTCCGTTTGTCTCGTAATATAGTATTATTAACAATATTCTATCTGACGAGATAAACGTAACTAAGAGTAATTTTGTGCAATTTTCTACCTTTTGAGTCTATATTTCTTTCAACAAATGAATGAAAGAAAATTTTTTAAGATATTTTGATAATTTAATTTACTTTATTTGAAATGCATAAAATCAGATGAAAAGATAAAAGGTAAAAAAAGAGGGAGAATAAAGAAAATATGGTTTTGGCATGGAATTTTATTTGGTTGATTGATTAAATTTTGGATAAAATGCTATATTATATTTTAAAAATTGTAAAAATTAATAGATATAATGAAAAAGAAGAGTGTATGGGATAATATCATAATTTTACATTAATGATTTGATAATATGAGATAAATAATTATAAATTTAATTGATGTAGTATAAATATTTAATGATTTGATTCATATAAGATTAATAATATTTCAATAAAATTATTTAGATGATGACATTATGAAAAATTAATAATCCTAATACAGGGACCAAATGTGGCCAAAAAATATTTGATTTCAAAAAGGTAATTCGTTTGATAAAAAATTAGTCGCCAATTCATAATTGGGACGTGTCATTTTCATTCTTTTGAGCTGGCACTATAATGTTTCTCTTTCAATTATTGAAATTATATGTACTATTACTTTTGTTTTAGCTTGTGAATACGAGAGAAGAGGATCGCATGTGATGAACTATTGACAAATCACAAAATTGCATTTCGAATGTCATCTATTATTACATCATAGATGTGAAAAACAAATGAATAGAAGTTTTTATTTTATTTCTAATCGAGTGGCATGCATGAAATAATAGTTACAATATTGAAATTAATTTTGTGTAAATTTTTACTACCCTTTTCCGTCTATAATAAAAATTCAACAAATGAATGAAAGGAAATTTTAAGATATTTTGATCATTTAATTTACTTTTATTTGAAATGCATAAGATTAGCTGAAAAGACAAAAGGTCACAAAACGAGGGAGAAGAAAGAAATTATTGTTTGGTAGGGAAACGTAGAAGACAAGCTGAACAGAATATGTATATAGTTTTTGTTTACATTTTTTTATTCTCTAGTAACCCTTTCAAAAATTTTCAAATCCTAAAGCATATCTAAGCTAAGGGAAATTCTAATATTTAGATTCCATACATGGATAACAAAGATAAAAATATATGCCAGACACGTACATTTATTGTCACAACCATTAGATTGAACCAACATTTTAAAGTTCAACTTTTTGTCTATGTTTTTTTTATTTGGTATCAATCACGTTGATGCCACATATAAACGTGGAAGGTATATGAGAAATTAGTTGTATATGATATCATATCCGTTATATATATATATATAAGCTTGATATTGTGGACGCTCACAATATTAAGCCTTATATATATAATCAAGTCCCAAAAAGCCTATATTAAAATTTATTTTAACCAATAAAGTACATTTTGTATAACGTACTTTTTTCTCAGTTACGATAATGGAAAATCATGTTTTGTTGTTATTTATTATTTTATTTGCTAATAGTATTTTTTGAAAATTTTGTGATTACTAGAGGTGAGCAAAAATCGGTAAAACCGAAATAACCGATAAAATCGAACCGAATAATTATATCGGTTCGGTTATGTCGGTTAATCGGTTTTTATTTTTTAAAAAATCGGTTAAATCGATTAAATCGGTTCGATTACGGTTTTTATTTTACAAAAAATCGGTTAACCGAAATAACCGATTTTATATATTAACTATTATTTGTATATATTAATATATTATAATATTTATTAATTTTAATAGTAAAATATACCCTAAATCCCTAACCTCTCTTTCCCACGACACAGTTTCTTATTTCTTCCTCAAGAGGAAAAAAATCGGTTATCCCTAACCTCTCTCTTTTATTAATTTTAATTGTTATGCTAGCCTTAAAAAAAATTTTCAAAATATATCGGTTATTTCGGTTACCGACCGAAATAACCGATTTTTTCGGTTTCGGTTATTATCGGTTTTTGCAAAAACATCGGTCGGTTCGGTTATCTTAAAAAAAATCGGTTATGTTCGGTTTTAAAAAAATCGGTTCGGTCGGTAACCGAACCGACCGAATACTCACCTCTAGTGATTACTGATCAATAGCTTGATTAATTTGGTGATTTTAAGGTAATTACCTTGTTATAAGTGTTTACATTGTTTTACACTGTGATTGCCTTATAGAAATTGAAGTACAAAATATATTTCTTGAAGTTTTAAATTTCTTTTTCTATTTAAAACTACATAAATATTTTTATTTGTCAACCTAGCTTCTTCGCTACATTTTCATTGGACATCCATCCAGACCTCCACGTACAATTCGGTTTCTGTAACCAATAAGATATGGCCACGTAACGCAATGTGGACCACCCTCGGTCTTCAATTAAAACTAATACATATGCTCAGTAATTATCAAATTGCCACCGGCGTATTTTCATTTAGTTAACAGTAACTCCCGAGTTCCGAGGACAAAGATGGTACATCAAAAAAATAAATCTTTTTATTTTATTTAACATAATAATATATAAAACCCTCTCCCAGAAAGAGAAGAAGCGGAAACATTGACGAACAAAATAATTATTTCAATCACTTGATCTGCATATTGTCAGCTCCGATCGCCACCTCTCGCGTCAATGGCAGCGCCATTCTTTTCAACTCCTTTTCAGCCTTTTGTTTATCAGGTAAATATCATTATATATGCGTAGAAATGTGTGAATGGATTTTTATCTACGATTTTGAGTTATGCGCATGTTGGTTTGAATTTTTCTGGTCACTTATGAGGCTTGCGTTCTTTTTGGTGAAATTTTGATGCAATTAAGTACTCTTCTAGAATCTAAGCCATGTATTAGCTATGGTGTGTTTTCTTGATAGCTTGTTAGCTTCTCTGTTCTGGCATTGAGGGAGGTTGTGGAATAGCAATATCTCGTTTAACTCAAGCACTGTTGAATTTACTTCCCTAGTAAGGATTTGTGGGAAATGGTTGAAATCAGCTGGCAAAGAACGTTCACTGAAATGAATTGTGTCTAAATCAAAGTTATCACCGTTTAATTCTTCTAGCTGACTTAATTTGCCTTGCGTGTCTCTCTTCGCATATTGTGCAACCGTGAGAGTCCGTTCTGTTTCATGTTCAACTATATAGCATTATGCTAGGACACTCCACTTTCACTATCAGGTGCTAGGTAACAGGGGCAGTGGTGAATTGTGGGCGCCATTACATTAGAATCAATGCTACATGGAGATATTATCGAATGAATCTTGGCTTTGTGCTTATTCGATTTGTTGACTTTCGATGCTGTGTGCTAAATTGCAGACCCTTTCTACAATAACCTGCCTTGTCAGATTGCCAGTCTGTTTATAAATACTAATAAAGTACGAGATGTATAATCTATTTTTTTGAACTTGTAATTTGATTCTGTAAGTGATGCAAATATCATGTTTGTCTGACTGTTATTGCCGGCATATAAGCAAGAACGAAAATGAAGAAAAAGTGAGGAACAGGGATTGAAGAAAAAACGTTTTTCTTTTGTAGTACTTTTCTCACTCATAGTCGAGAAACTTTGATTAATAAATGAAATTTGACTTTTTAATTTTAGAGATTTGCATTGCTTGCAGGTATTGTGCTCGTTATTGATTATGTTTAGACCAACTATCTCTCAGGGGGATTCGGTACAAGGCTATCATAACATATGACATGGCTTTTCTCATAATTTTCGATGTTTATTTCTGATTTTTGTATGTGGACTAAATATTTTGGACAAATTTAAGTACCATCAACTCATTTCAAGTTCAATGGTGGCTTGGTGTATCCTTTGTATTGATATCATGGTTCATAATTTATACACGTGTATGTATGCGTGTATAACTTGATTGTCAAGCATTGTAGAAAATGTGACCCAAATATTTGTATGTGAGTGACAACAAAAAAATTTTATAGGGCTCATTCCTTCAGATGATCTGCCGTTATAGGAAATAAAACTTTTTAAGTGGAATTTCATGTGCTTACTGTGCCTCTTATGCTTTTCTTGTAGATGTGCAAATAGGCAAATTTTCGTTCTTCTTGTTCTACAATCAACTCAGATTTCTATTTTCTTTTGGGAGCTTACTTCATTGCTCATGTTAAATATTGTTTCAGAGCCCGCAAGATGCTGTGACACCTTTTCAGATTTTAGGTGGTGAAGCTCAAATAGTTCAGGTAATTTGTCTAGCATCATATACATACTTTGTTGTTACCGAAGAAATTTCACATTTACTTTAGTTGTGGTTCCCTTTTCTTCTCCTCTCTAGATCATGTTGAAGCCGCAAGAAAAGATTATTGCAAAGCCTGGTATGTTGTTACTTTTCTTCTGTAGGTAGTGCAATCACATGTTATTTCAAGCTCAATCAGTGTACTCTCTCTTGCTTGTTTCCACTTACTTTCCTAGGAGTATGCAAACCCAATTTTTTCCTGATCTTAACGTTTCACCTTTCTACAAATTTTTGGTAGGTAAGAACACCAGATGAAACTTAAGATAGTTATATATTGCAGTTTGTTTACTCAAATTTTACGTGTTTGATTAAGTAGATCAATTTGGCAGGTCGTATTCACATTTATGGAATATATTAGCATGAGTGAACTTTCTTTTGACTTGATTAAATTAATGCCTTTTCACCATTGAATCTGATTTTAGTCAGAAATGATGGATTAATTAGATTTAAATGATCTAATCTGTTCATCATGCTATGAGATTGTTGATCGAGTGTCTCCCAAGTTTTATAGAATTTAATAATCATATCTTTTACTAGCTTACAAATTTGCATTTGGCTGTGGTTCATGATTTCTGTGAACTTGTGCCTGTGGTTCATGATTTCTGTGAACTTGTGGCTGTAACATTAATTTATTGGTAATTTGTGCCTGTGGTTCATGATTTCTGTGAACTTGTGCCTGTGGTTCATGATTTCTGTGAACTTGTGCCTGTGGTTCATGATTTCTGTGAACTTGTGCCTGTGGTTCATGATTTCTGTGAACTTGTGGCTGTAACATTAATTTATTGGTAATGTCTCTAGCACACGATGTATGCATATATGTAAATTGTTTTTATGCTAACTAATTTCATACGATGATTATATTATGAGTTACTTGTTCAACAATTTAGATAAAGATAAAGAATATTTAAATGTAGAAAAGATGTCACAAGTATAGGTAAATTACAAATATGTTAGGTATCTGAACCCCCCCTTAGCCTTATTAATATTGTATAAATGAAGATAAAATTTTCATTTTCATTTAGGCTTAACCAAATTAATTGAAAATTAGTTACCGTAGGACCCTCTACTTTAATATATAGTATGTGATATAGATGTTTACATGCATCTAGATCATTTCCATGCACTGAGAATTCACATGTTAAAAAATTGATCTCTGTGGGATGATGAAATTTGGATTATCAACCTTTCACTTTCTGCAGTCTATCATGTTTATTTTCTTTCTTTTGTTGCCTCTCTCTTCGTAAAAGGAGGTGCGTGCAACCTCGTTATGTCTCCCAAGGTTATCACATCTCCATCGCCATTTTGCATTGAAACTGATTAGATTTGGTACCGTTTAAGTGGATGAAAAATGAAAATGACATACCAATCAAATACCATAAATCCGAGCAAGGTGTAAACTAACTTATTTTTGCATGGTGTAGCACAGGTTTTATTGTGAAGGAAACTTGCCGAAATGTTTATTATCAGTTTTTCGAGTTTCTATTCAATTTTTCGGAAAAATGATTATGTTTTGAAAGATGATGTGTTTGCATTTTCATATATGAGTGCTACTGCTGATCTTTTTTTATCGAATATTTCTTATTTCTTTAATTAATGTGCGTCGAGTTGCTTATATTAGTTTGACGTGTTGCAGGTTCCATGTGCTACATGTCTGGTTCTATTCAAATGGAAAATGTCTATATGCCTGAAAATGAAGCATTTGTGTGGCAGTGGCTTTTTGGAAAGACTGTTACAAGCATTGTTCTTCACAATACAGGTTTGACAGATGGATTTGTGGGAATAGCTGCACCAACTCTGTCAAGAATTTTACCGGTCTGTTTTATCATCAAGAAAATTGTTTACTGGGGAATGGAGTTGTTTATTATAGTTATCACGATAGTCTGTTCAGTTTTTCTTTTTCTGATATGCATTTGATATGCAGATTGATTTGGCATTATTTGGTGGTGAAATGTTGTGCCAGGTATGGACTACCTACACACTATTTGATCATATGGATTTAAATATATCTTGCTTCTTCTCCTTCCTTTTTCTAGTTCAACTTCTGCTTATTGAACGATAGTATGACTTGACTTGCTATATCTGTAGCCAGATGCATTTCTTTGCTCGATTAATGATGTCAAAGTAAATAATACAGTTGATCCAAGGGCACGCAATGTTATTGCTAGCGCTGAGGTGAGGTGGCTCGTTTTATTGTTATGCTCGTTGTTTGTCATTCATATGTGACATGACAATTATGATTCATAACGGACAGGGATTTTTGAGACAAAAAATATCTGGCCGAGGGCTTGCATTTGTAAGCGGCGGTGGCTCTGGTATGCCTCTCTTTTAAGCTTAATTGTTTCCATGTGAATAAGTCTTTTCAAGGAACTGTAGCTACTCCATCACATGATGAAGATGATTGAATCTAGTCAACGTTGAATTCATATGCCTTGATCTTTTTGGTCCTCTCAATCCTCCCTTTATGGAATGTTTATTAGTGGTTCCAGTATTCTATGAAGCGATGGCAACAAATAGCTGACACCTGATCCCTGCCCTGATCTAACTGTGTATGAGATAGAGAGGGAGCACGATGAAAATTAAATTTATTGGTGATGTTCTCTTTTCACTCATCAGTCATCTCTGCTGGATAGCTTGACTCGGGGGTTGAGAGAAAAATGTTACAAATGTGACTTAATCATGGCAAAAACTTTACTCTGAGTGGCTGAGATGCTTGTATCAGTGTATGTCAAAAACTGTAAAGTGCTCCAGTTTCTTGTTGTAACCTGATGTGGTTCTCTTCTTTGAGAAAGCCTAATACATATGCAGTAACTCAACTGAGATGTATGTTTGCCCTAAATTGATAATTTGATTACTTTTTAGAGCTGGTCGTTTTGCACTGTAAGTTAGGAGAGATCTTGAAATTTTCGTCAAACTAATGAAAGTTGATCATTCAGGAAAATTCTTGATGATTGCAATAACTCAGTTCTTAAGCTTGTACCGGTATGATTTGATTGTCAATTTATTTAAAGGTGTGGAAACATGCCTTCATATCTCAGATTACTGATTTAAAATGGTAGTAATCAAACAAGAAGGCAAGCAAGTATGAATATTATGATTTAAGAACTTTGGTATAGGCTGACCACATTTCAATGCACAAGAAAGAAGGTTGACTTTATTTGAGAGGCTTGACAGTTTTTCTGTCGTTACGTTCAACTCGATGTTGCAGTATGGAAGAGGAAATTGTAGTTGTTAGCATTACAAATCATATTTTCATTGCTTAGGTTCTGTTCCTATGGCTTTTGTTTGATATTAGTCCCTTGCCTGCTGGTTTTTAGTCGTGCAGAAGAATCTTGAGGTGGGAGAAGTGCTTGCAGTTGATGTGTCAAGTATCATTGCAGTTTCAGGATCAGTCAACGTACAAATCAAGTATAATGGTCCCATGAGAAGGGTCATTTTTGGGGTGGGTATTGTTTGCATCATTTCTTCCAAAACACATCTGTAGCCGTAATTTTTGGGGATGACATTAATTAGTTTATGGCCATTTTTATTTCTGC
Organism: Dorcoceras hygrometricum; assembly: GCA_001598015.1. Taxonomy (NCBI): domain Eukaryota; kingdom Viridiplantae; phylum Streptophyta; class Magnoliopsida; order Lamiales; family Gesneriaceae; genus Dorcoceras; species Dorcoceras hygrometricum. The sequence continues at coordinate 257,262 of KQ990519.1, forward strand.
GGATCTGATTACACTTGCTTTCTGATTCTAATTTATGTTAAATTTGCTGAAATCCTGTGTGCAAAAGCTTCTGATATGTTGCTTTCATGTTGGAATCGATATACCTATTGGTTGAGGGATTTACCACATAATTAGTGGAAAATAAGATCTCTGTGGTTTGTGGAAAGTTCTCTTTTTCCCAGATCTGCTCAAAAGATGTATTTTCTAAGGTTTCAGGAATTTGACTGGTTAAGGTTCTACTTTTCTCAATCAAAGTGGAGAAAGCAAAAACTTGGTCATGTCATATGTTTCCTTCACGAGATATACTGATATGATTATTGCTGAGGGGAGCATTTCTTCGCCTCTGGAAATAGACTCCACTCTGAAAATCTTCTTTATTGTACTTATGTTGAAATATATGTCATCACATGGATGATGGATGAAACAAGGACAAGATTAGGTTGTAGGGAAGTTGTGGTGAATACTGAAGGTCGTGATAGGCATTATTAAGATAGTTCCTGTTTCATGATCATGAGTGTGACAGAATGATGTTTACCTAAATAGATTGAAATGATTTATGCTGGACGTGTACAGGAATGCCTTCTTGGACATGATATATGGATTAACCAAAAAAAAAAAAGATGTTGTACTCTGTATATTTTCTATTTTGCTTGAAGATATCGTATTTCTGTGCTATGTTTTTCAGAGCGATTTTAACTAGTCATGCTTCTGTCCATTCAGGGTGACAATCTTGTAACAGCTGTTCTAACTGGTCCTGGTATTGTGTTCATCCAAAGCATGCCCTTTCATCGGCTCTCTCAACGTGTTGCTAGGTAACCTTGTATCTGCTCACTTCCTTGCGTACCTAGTCGATTTTAACCTTCACAGCTATTAAGTTACTTGGTTTCTGTTTCACAGGGCTGTTACATCTCCAAACATGAGGGATAATCCAAAGTTTCTCTTGCAGATAGCCATCTTTTTCTTTATTGCTTATGTTATTGTTGTGTCATCGCTAATCTTGACAGACATATGATATGGTTCCCCTCTTATTTCGATTTGTTTGGCTTTACTTGACATTTACTTTGTTTGGTTCAAATTAGATTAACTTTTAAAGGTGTTAGAAATAGATATACATTGCTATAATAGAAATATTTTTCCGACGAAAGTGTGTCAAATATGTTATGGCTATGTCCAATGTTATAAAATTCGCTAGGCGCTAGGCCAGCACCTAGCGTCTAGGCCGCCTAGGCGGGGATTAGGCGTCGCTAGGCGGATTCCACGGTATAAAGTAAATAAGACATATTATACTCAAATACAATAACATAAAATTTAAAAAGAGTTCTTGATCGGACGTTTCTTCGGTTCTTTGTAGACGCAAGCGACTGCTACTTCTGTTCTTGGATGCTTCTTCAGTTCTTTGTAAACGTGACCACTGCTTCTGTTTTTAATCGGCGCCTTCTAGGCCAAAATTTGTTTTTAATGGCCAAATGGGCCTTTGTCTGGCCGATTTTGCGTCACCTAGCACCGAGTAGGCGGTTCGCCCCCTAGGCTGGCCGATTAGGCCATTTTCGGTGCGGTTGATTTTCGCCTAGCGCCTACGCGGCGCCTATTTTTAGAACACTGGCTATGTCAAGATGAATAACGATTTGTAGTCACTGTTTTATGACGTGGACATGTGATCGCCATCTTTGATGCGTAGTGGATAAATCCCTAGCTTACCTGTTCCACTCACTCGATATGGTTGCGGTGTTATTGTCTTGGCTTGGAATTCATGGAGTCTAAATGACTCGAGTTTACCACTACAATTTTCCATCCCGAAAAGTAAAGAAGACATGGGTCATAACAATATGACTCCTGTGAAGTAAAGAGGCAGAATGAATCAAGTATTGATAGAGTGTTTACGGTTTTTATGTTGTGTCTATTGATTTCGTTTTTATTATCCTAAGAAAATATCGTAAAATACATTAATGGTTACTTGTACTAGCTATTTACCGAGATGATGATTTAAGCTTGAATTTCTTTTGGATAACATCGGAATGAATCTATCTCATCTGACGTCAAGTTTGATTTATCAGAAGCAACTCAATTCATATTCTAGTTACTTCAAAAGTATATGAATCAATTTGATTTCGATGTATTCCTCAAATCCTAATTCATTACACGGCTTTAAAAGTCATGATTTTTTCATTAAATGTACCTGCAGTCATTTGATAGAAGTTAATAGCATGTTTAGAAATATTATTGTTCTTATAAAACATAGTTTTCATAAAACTTTATCATAGGTATGGATATTTGACAAACTAATTAAATACTGTGTTTTTTCTTTTAGTTATACGGGAGAAAATCAACTTATGGGCAGGCATGTAAATATATTGTGGCCAAGCATATGCTAATATCAAATACAAAATAAAAAACAGCAATCCAGTTAACTTATACAGCCAAAAACATTTGGGTTGTTTGTTTATCAATACAGAAATAAACTTTGGTTAATAATTCCGACGGAAATTTATATTTGGAAAGAAAAATAATGATACCCTTTAATTTTTAACTTTATAACTAATGATAATATCATATTACATCCAATCGTTTATATTATAATTATATAATATAATATATATATTTGAAAAATAATAAAACATTCAATCATATATATCATAGAAAAAAATTATCATTTTATGCTTAATTTCTATTAAATTATATTCAATCATTTTTGTTATCATAAAGAAAAATTTATTTCTAAGAGTGCTGTCAAGTTCAAGTTGTTATATCTCATGTTATTTCGAGTTCGAATTAGGTTCGAATTGAGGTTTGGCGAGCGACCCGAATCCAATCCGTTAGAGTTGACATCCCAACCACCAATCCATTTAAAAGAGTTTAAAAATGGGATTTGAAATTCTAAATTCCATTTTAAGTGTTTGGAATTTGGTTTAACTAAGTGAAATGCTTCATAAATTGAAAAGAACACAAATTTGAAATATAAAAATACGAGTATTAGCACACACATGGATAGTGTTACTTTGATCCCAAGTCATCGCGTGGTCTCGTAATTGTATAGTTAAGAATTTTTGTTTCACTTATAAATTTTTTGCATTTTATTAAAATCTGATAAGATACAGTTCTTAAAATTTTGTACTACAAATCCTAAATATAATATTTTTTTAAAACCAAATACATTTAAAATCTCCGTTATATTCAGAATTTAAAGCTTACTTTATCAATTTGTTTAAAAATGTACAATGAGTTTTTTTTTCAATTCTTACAAAATTTTTTAATACAGATATGGTTTTACATTTTCATAAAATTATTTTATAAATAATAACCAATAAAATTACAAGAAAGTGTATGTTAAATATTATTATATCTCAATCCTATTCTTCAATAATCTAACTTTTATAGCAAACACATTGTTCCAAATCCTAATCCTAATTCTAATTCTAATTCTAATTCTAATTCTAATTCTAATTCTAATTCTAATTCTTATAGTTATTGTTAATCCGATTGCAAATCCAAATTTGTATTTATACAATGATAGGGTGAGTGCCATGAATTAGTGTGATCCAAATTACAACTCTTGACCCACTTGTGTAACTAGACCCGACCCGGATAAGAATCGCAAAGGTGTCTATATTTAGCCCCAAACGCTTGCGTCTCACGTAGAGACGCACAACAATCGAAATAGGCAACACCGTGAGCGAAGAAACCCCATTTCTCTTACGTAAACGCGAAGTCTCGATTTTTCCCATTATTGTTCTTCGTTCTATCATCGATGACGATGTATTATGCGGCAAATTTTCCATAGAAGGATTAATTAACACCATCCGCTTCGTGGTTCTTCCAACAATTTCTGTCTAGGGTTCGATGGCTTTCGAATCTTCGTGAGTTCAAGTTGTTTCCCTGCGCATCGGATTTGAAGATACGTTGTTCGGGTTTCTTATCTGTTATTGGCATCTCAAGTTTCACTGGAAGAGGATAGAATCTCGGCAATTCAATTCAACGTTGTCAGGAGGATTTGTTCTGTCATATCATCTGATCTACCAGATCTGTCCGTTTCTACGTTGCTGCTCGATTTGACGATTTGGAATTCGAATATCCATGCTCTCAGTCGAAGATTGAAGCAGATTTTCGATCTGGAAGTTTTATAGTTGTAAAGACTTGAGGGAGATTGGATTTGCGTCAGTGGAGTAATTAGTCGGTTCGATTGCTTTTTCTTGAGAGTTGCGATAAATTGAGAGGAAAAAAGAGAGAATAGTTTCTTGACAATCGATTGTACATTTCTGTTGATTTTTACTTTTTTTTTTTCAATTCAATGCCAGGTTTTTTATTTTTTATCCTCTGATATCACTCGCGGTGCTTCTCTTTGTGGAGATAAAGAAAAAGAAACTCAAAAGAAAAGATTGAAAAAATGGCAGTTTATTATAAATTTAAAAGTGCGAAAGATTACGATTCAGTTGCTATCGATGGCAACTTTATATCGGTTGGGCACTTGAAAGAAAAAATATTTGAATTAAAGCATTTGGGCAGGGGTACTGATTTTGACCTTGTTGTCACCAACGCTCAGACTAACGAAGGTTGGTTTTGGTTCTCTACGAGTTTGTTTTTATAAATTCAATTTTTAAACATAAAAATGGATTTGTATCACCTTTTAAAATATTGCTGTTCATTTCGTGGTAGACATGTTTTATCTGTTTTTGTTTTTGTTTTTATTTTTATGTTAGCATTTGTGTTCTGATGGTAAAGGACTGAGGATATCACAAGGTTTTTTACTTTTCTGTGTCCTTTATCTCTTAAACTCTTATGAACATATATACAATTTAGTGGTGATTTACTGGTTTAAAACTGATGTGAATTTTCATTTACATTAATTTATACGTCTGATGTGGTGTGTTGCTCAATTGCTGTGGTTCTGTATATGTTGCCAATGCTGGTTACTTAGTTTGTTCCATACTTTTAATTGACCTTGAATGTGTCCCAAGTTATCAGTATACCGATAGTTCTTTGAATCTATAAAATATAGACAGGTGTGAATATAGTCGTTTTCATTTGCAATCTGTTTTTTTAGTAACCCTTCAATAATGGTGGTTCTAAAATGTAAGATTCCTCTAATCTTCCTGATCATTGGATGAGAGCCTCGGTATAACCTACCCATATCGTTTTCTTCAGTTGGGTCGGATTTGGAGTTGGTTGCACTGTCAGCATCAGCTCTTATTTCGCTGCTTATCTTGATTATTTATTTAGAGTTGGTGATTATGATAGTATTTGTGAAATGAGCAAATCACTATTATAGTGGCTTTCTGAGGGGCTCTTTGGTTGTTTTTCTGTGGTCATATATATGTTCTTTTATAACGTTTATACTCCTTTCAATGTTGTGTAATTTGCGGTTTCAGAGTATCTTGATGAAGGAATGTTAATCCCCAAAAATACTTCAGTTTTAGTTCGCCGAGTTCCTGGACGACCTCGGAATCCCATAATTACTGCACCTGTTGCTGAAAAAGAAGAGTATTGTCTTGATCCTTAATTTTGTTCAGTTTGTAAACACTTTAAACCCTAATAACTACGTAAATAAAGCATTTAATTTGTATTGAAGATTGATGTTATGTCAAATGAGAAGAACAAAATGTCTTCTGAAAAGTTGGTATTGGTTTAGCTTCGCACTATTGTTCACAGATCTCGTATGTTTGCTGTTTGGGACCTGTAGAAGTTCCGGATTTAATAGCAATGCATAACGTAATGGACTTGCTCCAAAACGATGATAATATAATATACCGTCACATCATGGAGAGATATTCTTATTGCTTATTTATGTTCTCTAATAACTATTGTAGGGCAAAGGTGGAAAATTATACTGTTGATCTTCAAACAGTAAACATTAACTATGGTGGAGCTGCTCAATCTTCCATCAAATATGTGAGCTCATCTTGTTTTATCACCTATTGTGTTTAATGACCGTAAAAACTGCGTTCCTTGTAGGCTGAAGAATTTTGATGACTGTAAAAACTGTATGTAATGCAAATTCGTGGCAGTTTAGTATCTAACATAGTAAATGTTCAACTCTTGGTCCTTGTAGGCTGAAGATTTAGAATGGGATGAGTTTGGGAATGATCTTTATGCTATTCCTGAAACTGTTCCGGTGCAGTTGAACAATATAGTACAAAATCCTCCTCCACCTGTTAGCAAGGAGGATGAGGATAGTAAGATCAAAGCTTTAATTGACACTCCAGCCTTAGATTGGCAGCGGTGAGATGTCTTTGTATACAATTGTGCTTTGTTGATATGATATTTATGGCCGTTTTTTGTGCTTATGTATTTAAACTTACCTGTTTTTTTTTCCAGTCAACCTGCTGATGGCTTTGCTCCTGGTAGAGGCTTTGTTCGGAGCATGGGTGGAAGAATGATGGGTGGACGCGGTTTTGGTGATTCCTTTATCCTTTACCTGATGTCTTGAAATTGTTTTCGGAAAATTGTTTTCTTTATCGTATTTTATTTTTTGCTCCGGTTTCAATTTAAACTTGTATCTGACTTGATACACTACCTCTCATTGTTTAGAAGTGTTAAGTTTTTGACTAAGAACATATCTATTAAAAAGGTTAAATGTCCTTTGAGGAGATGATAAAACACAAGTTTACTTTTCAGATAGAACACATTTTCTCTTATTTCTGAATATTCATTCTGGTAATACTGATCAGTTCCAATTTTTTTTGTTTAAAAGTAATTTGCCTGTTAAATACTGATTTTTATCATTCAGGTCGAGGTGGTTTGGAGAAGAAAATTCCACCACAAGGCTACGTATGTCACAGATGCAAGGTGGCTGGTATGTTCTGTAACTGAGATTGTTAATTCTATTTTTAGCAATGATATAATTACTGAAAACCTCTTTAAGTCGCTGTTAGCTCAAATTGATTACAGATTACAACAAATTAAAAAAATTGGCCTTCTGACTTCTTGTTTCTTGGTCAGGCCATTTCATTCAGCACTGCCCAACAAATGGCGATCCTAATTATGATATTAAAAGGGTCAAGCCTCCGACTGGAATTCCAAAATCCATGTTGATGGCTACTCCAGATGGCTCCTATGCATTACCTAGTGGGGCAGTTGCAGTATTAAAGCCTAATGAGTAATGCTTTCTTTGCAATTTCCTTTCTACGGTTGATTATTTTCAGTGATAATATTTCCTCATAAGTTATCCTTACAGGGCTGCTTTTGAGAAACAGATTGAAGGGATGCCATCCTTACGAACTGTTGGTGACTTTCCACCGGAATTGCACTGCCCTCTTTGTAAAGAAGTAATGAAAGATGCTGTGCTTACAAGCAAATGTTGCTTTCAGAGCTTTTGTGATAAATGTAAGCTTGCAGTTTGCCTTGAGCATTGTTATGGTAGATAGCTTATTATTTTGACCCACTTGAACATCTTGTTTTGTGGCGATGGCACGGTTAGAGGAGGAGTGTATTGATGTAATGCATGGTGGAAATCCTTTATTTTACTGTTTTAATCTTTCCAATGCTTACTGTTAGGTATAAGAGATCATATCATTTCGAAATCATCGTGCATCTGTGGGGCCACAAATATTCTTGCTGATGATCTTTTACCCAACAAGACACTGAGAGATACTATTAATCGCATTTTGGAATCCAATAATAGCAGTGCCGAGGATGGTGGTAGTGCATTTCATGTCCAAGGTTTGAGTCTTAATGAATTGATTATCTCATGTGCAATTTATTTCCCTAAAGCTTATGACATTTTTTGTTAATGAAGAAGTGTACAATTTAAGTTTTCTCAACTCACTGCCTCTGAAATGACTGTGTGGTTTAGATATGGAGTCACGCAATCCGCATGCTAAGGTTCCTTCACCCACTCAGTCTGCTGCCTCCAAAGGAGAGCAGTTCCCAACACCACAACCTCAAAAGATAGAATCTTCAATGATTGTAGACCTTGTTCTTGAGGACAAAGCTCCCAGTGCTCCTCCCACTACCCAGATGCAAGAGAAAGGGAAAAATTTGAAAGTGCCAGATGTTTCTGAAGCTACACATGATTCAAAAAGTGTTAAAGAAACAGCAGTACCTGCAAATGCTCAGTTGGCTGATGAAGAGGTGCAGCAGAAGCTAGTCTCAATGGAAGCAGGTAATGGAGAAAATGGCTCATTACTTATGCTTAATCCTTCAACCCTCATCGTTCTTTGTTAGATATCGCATGTCTTCAGCTACAAAGGCTGGACTCCGAATGAAAATTTTGCTTCTGTTTTACAGGAAAAAAGAAGAAAAAGAAGAAAATCCAAATGCCTCCTAGTGGTATAGTCTAGTTACTTTCAATTATTTCTGTCAGCTACTGTGTACTTCTTGGTGTAATATTTTTGAAAATGTTTGTTTTTCGAAAAAAATCCTCACAAAATATAGCTTTTTATATCCTGGATATTGATGGTTGGGAGTTTTCATCAGGTTGAGCAAAGCTGAGCTTATTGATATCAACTTGAATTTTGCAGACGTTCTGTTCTCTGATTGTCGTGTTATAAAAACTTTTGTACTTAATAATGGCCTTACTGGAATATACAAGTTTGGAACCAAGTCCAATTTCAGCTTCATCTAATGTTCTTATCTTGCAAGTCGGTTTGTTCATTGTTGTGCTCGAAGTTTAAAGCATATATTGCTAATGGCTTACTTTTTTTGAACAAATTTGTAGGTGTTTGTGAACTTGTTGAGTGAGTTATGGTGGTCAGTCATCATGAATGTCTTGTTTAAAGTATGATATTGTGTAAATCTGCATAATTTGGGCCCCTTGGTGATTTTATTGGTAGCACTAGTCCAGTATTTTTACAAAATACCTTATCTCACATTCACTTGAATTGAGATTTGTAGATTAAAAATATTGAAATTTGTGTTCGCTGAAATTGTGTGAACTTTTAGCTGCGACTTGCGGAAGCATTTAGCTGCAGTGAGAAGATCCAATTTAACATGAGCTCATTGGCAGTCATACTAATTGGCTTAAAATTTTTGTTTTTCTACAGCTGCTGAGATGCAATGGAGAACTGCCCAGGACCTTGCACCTGATAATTACATGATGCCTTTGGGGCCGTCTGCTTTTAATCCTTATTGGAATGGTATGCAGCCTGGATTTGAGGGCTTTGTGCCCCCATATACCAGCCCTATGCCTTACATGGGATATGGGTTTGGACCTATGGATATGGCATTTGGAGGTGGCTTTCCCCAGGATCCATTTGGAGGAGGACCAGGTTGTATGTTGCCATATGCCCCTCCTCAAAGGTATGCACGGTTATGATTTCTTCAAAAATTCCTCCCATCAAATTTATACTTTGTCCCATTTAAAGATTCTTAAGTTGATTTTTACATTGACAGACCTGTAATTACTCTATGATCGTTGGACTATGATGTCTTACGTAGTCAATATTTCCATGCTTTTCAGGGATCTTGCAGAGCTGGCCATGGGATTTAATGCTGGGCCACCCCCACCCGCCATGAGCAGAGAAGAATTTGAAGCTCGGAAAGCCAATTTGAAGAGGAAACGCGAAATGGAGCGACACAGGGACATGTTAGTAGGACAACCCTTTGTGTTTATTTCCTTTTTAGCAAAATGTTCCTCGCATCTCAAATAGTTCATTGGTTAGTCTGAATATTATTCTGATAGCAGGAGATGCATGCTTAATAGTTAGAACTGTGATATAATAACCTGATGAAATTCTTCTCGCACCTTGTTTGTGAATTTAAAGGTCTGGCCTATTGCCTCTCTTCGATGAAAATAATAAAATGATAAGAGCTGAATCACCTTTTATATAAGATTCAAGCACTCTGTCCTCTTTGATAACGCAAGAAGGAAATTGTGGCTTTGTAACATGTAATTGACTTTCTAATGTTACTTTTGTACAGGGAGTTCTCTAAAGATCGGGAATATGGAAGAGAAGCAAGCAGCTCAGTCGATCTCCCTAAGATGAGATCCAAATCTGTATGCATCTTTATCAGCTCATTGTTAGTAGTTTATTATTTTTGTGTGAATGATGCAGGTACATTTCATGGTCAACCATATAGTTTTTCAGAAATCATACTGTCGTGAATAATAGTGAATTTCGAAAGAGAAATTTCAGTTTCTCATTTCCGGATAGATTTTCATAGAAGCTTGGCCAATTTTCCTCCTTTGAAACTTGGCCAATTTAAATAGTTCCTGTTTCATTTGTGTAATAGTCTATTGCCTTCAAAGTTGTTGAAGTGATCTTGAAGTTTTCTCATGGGAACTGTAGATAGTAATCCGCATGCGCAATGTGTTCTTCTCCTTTTGCTAGTTTCTTTCACAGAAGTTTCCATTGTAACATCTTCTTTTTCAGATGTTTTGTTCTAAATTGTGTTCTTCCATGGTGTAGTGTTCTTTCTGTATGCATGGAGCGCCGGGTAAAGGACCATTTGTTTCAAGTGACCGAGTTATTATTGAATTTGGATGTTTGCCTGCTTGGTCAAAGTTATTTTTCTGTAAAGTCTAGATTTTGCAGGTCGGGGTCATAAGTCGAATATTGCACTTTTTGAATAAAATAAAATCAAGTACGTCTTCCGATGAACTAATTTACTATAGAATTTTGTTTTATAGAAGCCTCTATCCCGAGGGAGTCGTAACTTTTTGCAAAATAAAGATTTTCCGTGAATTACGTGAAAAATTTGTGTTAGATGACAGTATTTTTAAAATATTAATTATCCTATGACGTAAGAATACGTAAAATTGAAAATGGATTAGGCATATTAGAGAATCTTGGGCGCTGTATCCTCCGTAAAGATGAATACCACTAGACGTTCTTACCCCGTTAATCTACAGTTTTTGTAGCCAGTTGCGGTTTTTATTTTGTTGAGGAGATTTAATTTAAATTACAGTTCCTTGAAATTGGTTAACTGTTGCAGAAAGCCGTTCCCCCTGCATCTAGCCCGGATCATCCTTCCAATCGCCACCGGTATGAGAGGAACTCTCCTGATCGCAACTCCCGTGATCTCGAGGCACCCCGCTCTGAGAGACGTTCCCCTGACCCCGAGGCACTACGCTCTGAGAGGCGTTCCGCTGATCGCAACTCCCGTGATCCTGAGCTACCCCGCCCATCCTCCAAGAGGAAACCCGAAGAACAGTGGAGCCGGGATTATCATGACGAGGACCATCAACGACACCATGACCACCACCGCAGCCGCCAGCGCCCCTCGGAGTCTCCACCGGTCCCCCGGCCTCAACCTTCCTCAATAGCCGACAAGAAGCACAAGGCCAGTGTCTTCTCTCGCATCAGTTTTCCAGCTGAGGACACCACAGCTCCTAAGAAAAGGAAAATTTCTTCCTCTTCCGAATCCCCAGCAACTGGTACTTCTGGTCGCCGCCAGCCGGCCTCCTCTGCAAATGGATACCATGAAGAACATCACAAAAATGTGTCTAAGTCAAGAAAAAGTAATCATGACACTGCTGGATACCATGAAGATAGCAGTGATGAAGAAAGGCATTTCAAAAGGCGGCCATCACGGTACAGATCATCGTCGCCGCCTGCTGATGCCATGGAGGTGGAGGAGCACCAGCACTCGAGAGGATCCAGAGATAGAACTCGTGACAGGGATCAGGGTGGAGGCTACAGTAAGCATAGATAGTCATCATTATTAATGAGTAGATGGGGTGCAAAAGGAGGATTAAAATGTGCGCTAATGCGGACACTGGAATAGAAAACGTTGGACGATTGTTTACAGATGTTTTTGGGAGCTTTGGGACGTTGAAGCTCCATGCTCGCCTTTCATTGCACGTGTAATAATGAACAGTATCATGTTACTTACTGTTCCAGTTAAATTAGCCTGTTTTATGTTCTCAATAACAGTTTCATCTATTGAATGAATTTCTCTAGTTTTCGGTTATATGAGATTGAGATTTTAATGTTTTTTTTTTCTTTATTATTTCGTTTCGGCTCATTCTCTGGGTATCATATTTAAACAGAAGATGGTGAATTCTTGACTTTTGAGGATACTATTTTTAGATAATACAAAAGATAATCAGTTGATATTTAATTATACTAAAATCTTTCCAACTAACTGTGTAAAGGTTTGAAACCATAAAACTGCAAGAACACAACACGGTGAAATTCAGCGTAGGCTGAGATCCAATTGTTAAAAAAAAAATGTATAAATATCTACATGATGGCTCGATCAAGCATGTAACTAGCTAGTTAACTTGAAAAGCAATCTTCCTTTATCGATTACTCCCAAAAAAAAAAAAAACTCATGTCATTGATAAATAATACGAATAGGAGACTCAAACAAACAAGTAGAATATTTCTTTTGTTAGAACAAAAATATGCCCAAATACAACCCGAGAAAGAATACTAATAATTAACATGTAATTTCCACACTGTTCCTCAAAATCCTTATCCAGGTAGTACAAACTGTAAAACAAAAACATATAGCTACGTCTACGACATTTTATGAATAGTTTAAAATGGCACAACAATTCGTGAACATAATTATTAAATGTAAAAAAAAAATTTAAACCGATTTAAACGACATATACTATTATACTATACTAATCGCATCACCAAGTTCATATTTTATGCATCACTTGAAATAAAATTATATTAGATGCATAATGTAGATCGATGCAACTGTCGTGATAAAATTATTATTGTAGTATTTTTAACATGGAGTTGATAACAATGTGTAAGCATGCAATCATGTGTGTCAACTATTTCGAGATTAAAAAAAAAAAAAAAAACTCTTTCTATCAAGATAGTTTATCATACTTTTCTTGAGATTAAAGTTGCTGGAAAAGTATAATTCTCAAAGAAGTCGATGCTTTCACGCTGTTACGCTGAAGTCCAAGGATGAAGACAATTTTTTATATCGAACAATATATCGATAGTTACCTTGCTAAATATTTCAAGGAAGACGACAAATGGGGCTTCCAAATTGTTTAAATTGGGAATCTTGGAACAATATAGTCTTCCTCTACATCGAATCTTTCGCTTAATTAAATCTGTTGAATTATTTCGGCTTCTGTGTGTAAGTTGATAATTTCTAAATCGACTCAATCCAAATGTTCTCCAAAAATATAATCCATTCCCTCGAATAGTCCAAGCAAAATAAAAGCCATATTCAATATAAGATTGTATTTAACCAAGGGATTCACATACTTTTGGTAGCGTTAGCTAGGATGGGAACTGCAATATTCTTATATGCACTTGTTCTATTTATCCCACTTTTACTTGTGCTCAAAAACAAGAAAAGTTCTTCCAAATGGTCCCGGCCACTGCCACCAGGTTCACTGGGGATACCCATCATAGGCCAAAGCCTGAGTGTTTTGAAGGCCATGAAATCGAACAAAGGCGAAGATTGGTTCAGAGAGAGAGTCGGGAAATACGGGCCGATCTCGAAACTAAATCTTTTTGGAACTCACTCGGTTTACTTGAACGGGCCAGCTGCTAATAAATTTGTATACAATTGCAGTGATAAACTCCTTGCTAACCAGCAGCCTGACTGTATTAGGAAGCTATTGGGAGAGAGGAATATATTAGAACTGAGTGGCAGTGATCACAGGCGGGTGAGGGGAGCGTTCGTGTCCTTTTTGAAGCCGGAGGCACTAAAACTCTCTGTTGGGAGGATCGATCAAGAGATAAGGATGCACCTCACACAACACTGGCATGCCAAGCACCAGAATCTTGCGGTATCTATTTACACTACCACTCATCCATTTGCATGTGATCAGAGTATTTTAAACCATTACTCTAAATTTAAACAATGGCATGCATCGATTGTGATCAGTTCTAGCTAAATAATATACAAACAATATTGATTGTGTTGTTTGAAATCTTATATCCCCTGTGGTCGATTGATGTTACATAAAATTTTTGTAGGTGATGCCACTAATGAAGACCTTGACCTTCAACGTTATATGTTCAATCTTGTTTGGGATGGAACATGGTTCAAGAAGAGAGACACTGGTCAAACTATTCGAGAACTTGATGGCTGGAATGTTAGCAGTGCCCATAAACTTGCCTTTCACCCGCTTCCGCAGCAGCATAAGTTCGAGGTCAAAAATCAGAGACGCTATCTTGGAACTGATAAGTGAAAGAAGGCAAAATCCAAATCAATACCAAGATTTGATAACTAGCCTGATAAGCATTCACGATGAGACAGGTAGATCGTCGCTCTCTGATGACGAAATCGTGGACAACTGTGTTGTTGCTATGCTCGCGGGGCATGACACAACCTCAACCCTTCTCACTTTCTTGATCAAGCTTCTAGCCGAGGATTCGTCAATCTACAACAACATTCTCGATGGTATGAGCAATTAAAGTTCTGACAAATATATATTAATTTGTTATGATCCCACATAAAATTTGTGGCTCCTTCTAATCCCATTGATGCAGAGCAAGAGGAGATTGCTAGGGGCAAGTCAAGTGGGGAGCTTCTAACATGGGACGATTTAACGAGGATGAAATACACATGGAGAGTGGCGACAGAGACATTGAGGATGAATCCGCCGGTGTTTTTCACATTCCGGAGGGTCCTCCAAGATTTTGAATATGAAGGGTACCTAATTCCCAGAGGATGGCAGGTACCAAAATTTCATCATTCCGACTCAACTCAATCTGTTGGTCTGGATAACTATTCCTCGTACCCACTGCCTGAAAAATGCAGGTGATGTGGGCAGCATTCACTACACAGATGGAAGAATCCATATTTGCGGAGCCAACGAAGTTCAACCCGTCCAGGTTCGAAACCCAACCACCACCGTATAGCTTTGTGGCCTTCGGCGGAGGACCAAGAATGTGCCCTGGATATGAATTTGCAAGGATTGAAACCCTCACAATGATTCATTACTTGGTCACCTCCTTCAAATGGAAGCTTAGTATGCAACAGAATTTCGTGGGGAGAGATCCTATGCCTGTGTTCGATCAAGGGTTACCCATACAAGTAGACCTCAAGAAGCCCACTTACTACACAGGAACAACGTAAACTATTTATTACAGTTCTATGTATACATGACCCATTTCTAAATCATATCCGTAGGGGCCACGTAATCATCGTCCTCATCAAGTCTAAGTGGACATAAACCACTGAACAAAACGCTAAATGAAAAGTTTTTTTCGATGCCCATCTTGCAAGAACAATTTATAAACTTGCTCTTTTAATAATGTTTAATCAATGAGTAGTAGGAATTCGTGGTTATAGGTGGAAAGAATTATGGTTTTGCAATGTATATTAGTCTCTTTGCAATTTTGAAATTATCTTCTCAATTTTCTTAAGACTTGAAATTATCTTATTAAACTTCACTACTTTTAGGATGAAAATTGTTGTTTTTCTTTTTAATCTAATGAGCCAGCAGCCAACCTTTGACCAATCAAGGAAAATAAACAAACTCTTTTCTAATTTATCCATTTCCTTGTATGTAAAATTATTAAATCAAATGTATCTATAATTACATACATATTCAACCTTTAAACATATTCAGATATTTTTTATCCCTGAATTATACATCAAAAATGAAGTATGATCAGATTATATTAAAAAATTTCATTTAATATAAATAATATGTTAATAAATATATACACACAGACGCCATAGATTGCTTCGTTTACCGCTTGGCCTTCCCTACATCGAAGACAAGAAATGGCCGCCGCTACAGCTTTTGCTAAGCCTTCCATTTTCAAGCCAATCCGAGACTCTACTTCGGCCTCTTTCTACGCTTTATCCTCCCTCAAATTCCCCTCCTCAGCTTCAAATTCCCCAATTTCCGCTTTCAAACCCCTGAAAACCCCCGGTTAATCTCGCAAACTTTGTTGCCGCCGCCGCCTCTCCCTCCGCCTCCGCTGCCTCCAGCGGCGCCACGACATTTCACGGCCTCTGTTATGTCACCGGAAACAATATTGATACTGACCAAATCATCCCCGCCGAGTACCTGACCCTCGTCCCTTCGAAACCGGATGAGTACGAAAAACTAGGTTCATATGCCTTGATCGGGTTACCTTCCTCCTTTGAAACTCGATTCATTGAACCCGGTGCCATGAAATCCAAGTACTCCATTGTGATTGGCGGCGAAAACTTTGGTTGTGGCTCTTCCCGCGAGCATGCCCCCGTGGCCCTCGGCGCCGCTGGCGTTACGGCTGTGGTGGCTGAGTCGTATGCGAGGATTTTCTTTAGGAACTCAGTGTCAACAGGGGAGGTTTATCCATTAGAGTCTGAGGCGAGGTTGTGTGAAGAGTGTCGGACTGGAGACGTTGTTACAATTGAGCTTGGAGAAAGTGAAACTAAGCTAATTAATCACACTACAGGGAAAGTTCATAAATTGAAGCCAATTGGTGATGCTGGACCAGTGATCGAAGCTGGTGGGATTTTCGCCTATGCAAGACAAACGGGGATGATTTCTTCCCGGAGTGCCTAGACATGACTAGACTTTAAAAGGTAAGGGCTAATATGATCTGCTCTTATTGCTTGGATGTCGAAAGTACTTCATTTAAACATCTTTGTTCACTTAGTTTTCTGGTGTTTTCATTATGTTCGTTCATTAGATCTTTTGACCATTAGAATGAAGTGAAACTCAACTTTGTAGCCTTCAGAACCTTCATTTGCTTGACATGCTTAGGGTAAGATAATGTTACAGCTGAAACCAAGTTCACATGATTCTTTAGTAAATATCAGCTATTGCAAGACATTCACAGCTGAATCCAATTTGTTCTAGTAGATATCTTGTTCAGGGACATAGACATCATACTTATAATTATGAAAAGTTATTTGCATATGTGCTTTTTATGTCAATGAACACTAGATGGTATTGGCAGTTTTGATTTGAAACATCTTAACTTGTTGTGTCAAAGTGGATACCGTGCTAACCTAACATAATTATACATCTAGATTCACGAGGGGTGATCTCAATTTCAACGTTGAAGGTCATAATGGGCTTCGATATTTGTCGAGTTTCCTGATGTGTTCGATGTTTTCGTGTAGGTCTCTCTGGCTTTGTGGTATGCCTGAGGATCCCAGTAGCAAGTTGGAGCAGAGTGATGTATTATTTATGTATTGGAAGCAAGTTATTTTGATGTTTTCGGATGGAAACATACATTTTTCTTCTTTGGCTATGTTGTGGTTTCAAATTTGGAACTTCTAGTCTGCTTATAAACTGAAGAAATGTTCTCTGTTAATGAAGAGCAGCTAAATTACCACGATCTGCCATCTCTATGCTGAGTCTCGTTGGGTAGGTTTGCTAATGCTCCGCGTTGCTTCATGGATGTATCGTTGTGAATGAATTATCTCAAATTATGGGATGAATAATCATTGTCTTGTTAGAATTATGTTCGGTTTATAATGATTCAATGAAATCATGTCTTCATCCTTTTCTAGTAGGGTTGATTCAATCAATTTATTTTTAGATTACTGAAATTTATATACATTCTGTCACCGAGTCAATTAAATCATGAATAATTGAAGATTTTCTAAAAAATCGATTATTTAGAACCATGGGTTTGATGAGCAAGGGCTGTTAGTCAATTATAGTCACGCTATTAATATCCGATTTAATTCAGCGATTTCATATTGAATATTTTATGTAAAAAATTAGCAGAAAATTAACAAGCCGATAATTTCTATTTAAATAGCACGGTGGCAGACGGGATATTAAGTCCTCCTCGCTATTAAATGTTTAATTGATGACGGTTCAGTTTAATCAGAAATCTTGATAAACCCTTCTATTTTTAAAAGGAGTTTAATCCCTTTTATTTCTTTTTACATATACTATTAAATTTCATCGGACAATATAAATATAACGATATTGATCCACTATAATGAAACAAAAGGGCCGGGGTCTGAGAGCCCGGCCTTCACACCAAGACGTGGGTCTTTGAAAACCCGGCTACTTGTATTATTTATTTAGTTTAATTGTTATTCTAAACACAATTTAATATTAATTGTTGACTAAAAGATTTAATTAACCGCCGTTAAAGTTAACGTCCGTACATAAATCCGGGTTCCTCTATTTCCTCCTTTCAAAACCTCCATGACCAAAAGCCCTTGAGACCCATTTCCTCGTTTCTCTCACAAGATGGACATAGACTCGAAAACACCTGCGAAAGCTTCTTCGGACAACGATGAGGTACGATAGGATTTACAGGTTTGCCGTGGATTTTCTGAATTCGGCGCATATCATTACTGTTTGCATTTTTTTTTTGCAGTCTAAGAGTAAAGAGGATAGTTTTGTTTTCAAGAAAATGGGGCAATTAAACATTGGAGAATCATCCACTAGCTTTAAGAGAAGGCCAGTTATCATAATAGTTGTGGGAATGGCAGGTAATGTTTACTGTTAGTGTTTTATTCTCCGTTTATCGTCTTATGTGGATTCATGGGAATGTTTGTTTACATGTTCAGGAAGCGGAAAGACTACATTTCTTCACAGGCTAGTTTGTCATACAATGGAATCAAACATTCGGGGTTATGTTATGAATCTTGATCCAGCTGTTCTGACACTTCCCTTCGGTGCAAATATTGATATAAGAGACACTGTCCGATACAAGGAGGTCATGAAGCAGTACAATCTTGGACCAAATGGTGCAATTTTGACCTCACTGAATTTATTCTCGACAAAGTTTGATGAGGTAAGTAATTGTGGGAATGTTTTGGATATATTTTGATTGTGAACCTTGCTTGTACAGTATTCCAGAGTATTTCAGCTTATTCATTACACTTCCTACTGTTTTATCTGGGACTGGCGTTATAAGAAAGAATCAGGGAAACACAAGAGCTGTCATTTATGGATGATATGTTTTAAGAGAGGATTTTGTTCACTAAGTAGTTGTTTAACTAGTTGAGGCTTGGGTCTTCTTGTTTTTCTCATGCTGTCGTAAAGTCCAATTTTATATAATTTTAAATCTTAGCCATTGTTCCTCCTTTAAATCTCATTGAATTCTCCTTTGATCAAGAAAGTCTGACACTTCATTCTTTATAGTTTAATTATATTTTAATTGAATGTATTGACTGTTAATCTAGATAGTTTGTTCCTTATTGCAGAAAGTAGTGAGAAGAGATGACTTTTGAAGTAATGTCTTTTTCCCATATTTTTTAGTAGACATGTTGTTCTTAATTGGCATAGAAACCTTTATTACTATGTCTTCTTGTAGAACAAGACAAATATTGGATAGGTCTTGAGTTTGTTGCAGTACTGATTCTGAATTTCGCACGGAAAAATAAGGATAGCTAGAATCCAAACTACAATACTGGAACGAATTTTGTTTTTGTTGTGTGTTTCAACCTTGATTGCTATAATTTCTTGGTCAAGCTGAAAGAAAGGAATTTAGATGAGTCAAACGACTCAAGCCTAATCAAAATCTCGGAGTTTGCAGCAAGCTTAGAAACTGAGTGAAGTCATTCTTGACGGAATTTTTCTGTCATTGAGAATGATCAACTCATGCTGGAGGGTTTTGCCAATGCTTTCCCACCCAACAGTTATTTGCCAATCATCAACTTTGTGAATTTCCTTCTTTTGTATCTTAATTATAGTTCAGTGTGTGTTTCAACGTTTTGTATTCATATTCTTCATCTATCATATCCTAAAAGAGGAAACTGTTCTCCTTGTGTTGATATGTGAACTTTTTAATCACAGGTTATTTCAATGATAGAGAAACGAGCAGATCAGCTTGATTATGTCCTTGTAGACACTCCTGGGCAAATTGAAATTTTTACTTGGTCTGCATCTGGAGCCATTATTACCGAAGCTTTTGCGTCAACATTTCCCACAGTAATTGCTTATGTTGTGGATACACCACGTTCAGCTAGCCCTGCTACCTTCATGAGCAATATGTTATATGCTTGTAGCATCCTCTACAAGACGAGATTGCCTCTGGTATTGACATTTAATAAGACAGATGTTGCACAACATGAGTTTGCTTTGGAGGTATAATTACCTTCTTTACCCTTCTTGATGGAGGTTAACGTTTCAGATGTTTTCTTGATCATGTTCTTCAATTTTTTCACCCTATGCAAGTTAGTGATGTTGCTATGTGACATTTTTTGTTTTGGTTTGAAAGCATCACTTTTCCTGTATATATGTGCAGTGGATGAAAGATTTCGAGGTGTTTCACGCAGCACTAGACTCTGACCACTCTTACACATCAACCCTTACTCGTAGCCTCTCCCTCGCATTGGAGGAGTTTTACAAAAACCTTAGATCTGTCGGAATTTCTGCAGTCACTGGTTCTGGTTTGGATGCATTCTTTGCAGCCATTGAAGCTAGTGCAGAGGAATACATGGAAACATATAAGTACGCACCTCAACTAATTTTTGCATGGAGTTACTGTATAGTTATAAATAGTTTCATTTTGTTCATCTCTACTCATTGAAGGACTGATCTTGACAAGAGGCTGGCAGAAAAGAAACGATTGGAGGAAGAACGTAGAAAAGAGAACATGGATAAGCTCAAGAAAGATATGGAGAAGTCACAAGGAAAAACAGTGGTATTGAGTACAGGTTTAAAGGATAAAGAAGTCACCGGTAAAAGCATGGACTTGGATGAAGAGGACGGTATGGAGGAAGATGATGATGATTTTGAGAGGTTCAGCGAAGATGATCGCTCTGATATTGTGGACGAGGATGAAGACGAAGAAGTATCAAATGTTTCATTCTGAGGCTGTAGTTTTGAATCTGAACTATTTGTAATATCCATGAAAAATACAGCAGCTTGGAGGGTTCTTGATTTTCTGTACATGCTGATCAAGTGCTGAGTTGCATGGTCTTGAGCCATTTGCGTCAGAGAAAATAGAATGTCTCTCTTTTTATAATTTAACGTGCAGATTATTTGTCGCAATCGATCCGTTTTCTCCTTTTTTAGATAAGGGCTCTTTATTCTAATCTCTACGCACTTAAAAATTCATCGTGTAGGTCTCTCGGTCCCTTGTTTTTCAGGACTATTTACCTAGTCTTTGAATTGTTTCAGGATTGTAGTACCTAGTTTTCGCATTGCAAAATAAATTTTACGGAGGTTGATGAACAAGTGTGCGAGTTGACATTCACTAAAAGGAATTGTTCATCATTTTCTTATCCTACATCAATATCCCAAAATTCTCGTGGCAAGAAAATGATGGCGATGTCATTCACCAGTTTAAAGATGCCTCCATTTTTCGACTGTGAACCCACACATCTTGTACAGAGGATTTCTTCATGCACGACCACTTTTTGTGCCACTTATTTATGTTTCCACATAACAACAAAGAATGCCTTAGGTTTTACCTTAATGTACAGTGTTTCCAAAAAGAGAGCAGAGATAATTATTTAGCAGATTCTGAAACCAAAAAATGTGTTTCAAGTGATGCAACTATGAATTCTTGGTGAAGTTTATCTATGCGAACTGTTTTCCTGTCCTTCTCATGAGATAAAAATATGCCCAGAATGGAGACTCAGTCTACATTGAGAAGCCCTAAGGCCAATGGCAATTACATTCCACCTAAACTATATAGCAAACTTTGTTAAAGCATAGAACAGCCAACAGCTAACGGACCAAGCAAATTCAAGTGTGGAAAATTAAAGAGTGAACAAAGAAGTTGCTTGCCAAGAAAGATATAAATCCAATTTACAACAGAAGGAAAGACCAACTTTTGGCAACTGAATGCGCCACTCTTACGAAATACGAGAGCCTTTCAAGACTTTTCATTAGTAAAATGAGTAAATGCAGAGTTGAAGCTTGGGCATCTCTTCAGTGTTAAGCCAGTTTCACAGCTTGGCAAATGCCACAACCTAATTTCACACCAATCATAATTTCAAACATAGCTTTTCTTAATTCAATAATAATGTGCCAGAGCATGCTTCCAGTTGACAACTATGATCAGTGGCTGCCACAAGACACAAATTATTCATTGGTCTAGTAAACTGAGAAATAAAGGGCTTAATTGGTCTAAATTTAATTGATAAATTCAAATATTGTTCAATGTTTAAATTAAAGGATTCTTGTACCAGTTCATTGATCATCATGGCTAACCATTTCAGCTGGCATAGAAGAGTCCCGTTCATGCAACATCGCTCACTTTTTACAGCGCCTAAAACTCACAAGAATATGAATCAAGCGATAAACTATCCATCACTTGTCACATTCAACGAAAAGATTCCAAAGTATGTTTGATTCAAAGAGAAAGTTCAAAGGTCAAAAGTTGCATGTAAAGATGCACCAAAAATTGTTCATTCATAAGAAAAGCATGTGCAATTAACATGAATATTACAGATGAACTGAAACCGGCTTTCATTCACTAGAATAACAAGAAGACAGCCAAGCTATCCCTGAAAACTACAGTTCCATATTGTAAATTACGTGGATGGCTATGAGAATATGCAATCTGCAGACATCCCATATGTTATTCTTCATCCGTAGGTAGAATAACACATGGATTAACGTTGAGCATCCAGAACACCTCTATATCAAAACTTTGTTCCTGCAAAAGCATGACAAAAGGTCAACTCATTTTTATATACACTCTATTTCTACAAAACCATGAACTTTAGAAACGAAATCTTTATTTCTAACTATATCGCTCCACTTACCTTCGATCAAAAATAATATATGAAAAAAACACAGGTAAACATACTCAGACGCTTGAGTCCGCTTAACGAACTAACGCAAACAAACTACAGCATCCCATAACACGAACCATAGACTCTGCAATCAACTAAAGTTCAAAAAAACCAAAAATAATAATGATTGAAATATGAGAATGGCACACCTACGTCTGTTTGGAGTAAGAAGAGGAAGAAGGAGCCCGTTTATTACGAAACATCATGTACCCCAGTGGCAACACAACTCCCAGCATCATTATCGCTGATCCAATCAAATACCTCAATACGCTAGGAGGTTCAACTTCCATTATCACAGCTCGCTTAACTGGATCCAGATACTGAATGATCAGTGAGTGTCTTCCGTTGAGAACTGGAGATCCAGGGTGGTGGAATCCAACAACGAGGTGGTATTTACTTAGTGCGATGACCAAAATACGGAGCAATTTTTTCTTTTTTATGATTTCTCGGGCCAAATTCCAATTCAGCTTTCTATAATATCAAAAAATATATAAATATCTTTCCCATTAAATTTTCTCAGGGAAAATTCCAATTCAGCTTTCTATAATATCAAAAAAATATAAATTTCATGCTAAAAGCCTCAACCCATGTTTTTTAAAATAAAAGGCAAAAATGCTCCACTTACAGGGATCTTTTCGTCCCATTTTAAAAATACAAGTGAATTAATTATAATATACATTTATAATATTAACAACTAATAATTCTTTTTTAATAAACATGTTTTTTTTTGGGAGACAATTTTAAGATTTATGGTTAGAAGCTAATTTTTTGACTGGGTTCTAATTTCTTAACAAATATAAAGTGTGATGAAAGTGGTAAGCATTGTTTTGGGAAGAAATTTTTAGAGTATTCTCTTTTTTAAAAAAAAAAAATTTAACCCATTAATAGGCTAACCCCCTGTATAGACCAGGGCTTACAGATGATAAATCAAGGGATATGCACGAGTAGGCAGGGGCCCGGGAAGAGTACCATATAACAGACTAATTCACAGAGCATACCCCACAATATTTCAGTGGGGAATATGCTCCACACGAGAATCGAACCCGTGAAGCCGGGGAAGTTATTCCCACGTCACCCCAAGTCTTACCAACTCGCCTCAATTTCATGTTTTCTTTATTGAAACGACACACTCTTACATGGGTATAGATTAA
Source organism: Dorcoceras hygrometricum (assembly GCA_001598015.1). Lineage (NCBI taxonomy): Eukaryota > Viridiplantae > Streptophyta > Magnoliopsida > Lamiales > Gesneriaceae > Dorcoceras > Dorcoceras hygrometricum. The sequence continues at coordinate 280,937 of KQ990519.1, forward strand.
TTCACATTATGGTAATATAGAGGTTTTTTGTTTTTATTAACATAACAAAACTATTTGTATAAAAAATTTATCCATTTGTTCCATATGCACGACATATACATATATATAATAAATAATTTTCAATTTTTAATTTCTGGAATTTAAGCGCAGCATATTCCAGAAATTCATTAACATCCACATTTTATTCAAATTGGAGAACTGAAAAGTACAAGCTCCATAATAATAGCAATTAACACACATCAAAGCATTATTATCGTACGACATCGTTTAGACACGAAACCCAAACAAAAAATGGACACCTTAGTCTAAGCATATTCATCAGAAGTTGGGACTGATGCATGTGACCCAATAAACACATCTCCGTAGACCAGGCCCGCAAGTGCTCCACCAATAAGTGGGCCAAGCCAGTAGATCCAGATCTGGGACAGATCTCCACTTGCAACTGCAGGACCAAATGAACGAGCCGGGTTCATTGATCCACCGCTAAATGGGCCTGCAGCTAGAATATTTGCCCCAACTATGAACCCAATTGCAATTGGGGCAATTGTTCCAATTGCGCCCTTTTTGGGGTCTGCTGCTGTGGCATAAACTGTGTAAACTAATCCAAAGGTTATGATAATTTCCGTTATTAACCCTGCGAATGCACTCACCCCATCTCCTACTCCATGAGTCGGAATAGACTGCACCAAATTACATTTCAAGTTAGTATATGCATATATTTTTTTTTGTTATGCGGAAAACTTTCGAAGGAACAATATCTCGAAATTTTTCGTTGCAATGTAAGAGTATGAATGTACCAATCCACCGGTGACAAATTTGAGGAGAAGAGAGGCAACTATGGAGCCAAGGCATTGAGCAATCCAATAAAATAGGCCGGTGAAGATGGTAATGTTGCCTCCAACGGCTAATCCGAGCGTGACAGCTGGATTTAGATGTCCGCCGGATACGTTAGCGGCCACCGAAACTCCCACAAATAGCGCGAATGCATGAGCCACGGCCACGGCCACCAATCCCGGTGGGTCGAGATCGGCACCCGACGTGAGCTTGTCTACATGAAAACATTGAATCATAGGTTTCTAATAGTGGAGAGTAGCCTAATCATATACTTAAACATGCATGCATGTTGCTTGATGGTTCACACTTTACATAATTTTTTATATATATAGTCCAACATGTTTTTAGTTTGTAACACGAAATAATATAATTTGTATTCATGTCGAGTGATACTATCTATACATTTATCAATCTAAGTTTGTTGAAATTGTGTATAAAATCCACTAGAAGTGATCTTATTTGATATTTCATGGAAATGTTACAGAGGTTAAAATGAGTTAGACGTTTCGACTCGTCTTGTCAATCTACCGTCGCACCAATTTCATAGAAAGTTGGCTAGATTAGCAATTCGATGCTCCCCACCACATGAAATAAATGGGCTGAGTTGGTAAATTTGCTACCCGCACAAATGACGAAATGAGAAGATTGACTTGTAAGCTAACATGCCCACAAGCCTGTTTCTAACCCCACTAGGAAATATTGAACCCCACTAGGAAATATTGCTTACCGTAAGCTATGGCGGAGCCAACACCAGCAAAAACAAAGAGAAGTGTGGCTATAAACTCAGCCACATAAGCTTTAACTGACCCAAGACTCAAAGAGTCACCAACGCTACCCAAAGCAAACTTGACCATTTTTAAAGTTTCAAATACCCGATACCAAAAAAAAGAAAAAATTTGATAGAGAAAACTGACTATATGTTACCAATTTTTCTTAATTTTTGGGGCATATAGTTCCTGTATATCAGTGGTTTATATAGAACCAATTGCAATTGGTGCTTCTCATTATAATTGGACGCAATGGTATTAGGTTTTACCGACCATGACCCTACTAATAATTGACTCGATTTTAAATCACCGATTGGCGCCGCCCAAACCGTCCTTAATACAAAATTATAAGTAGTCTTAGTTTAACATTTTACTTTATTTTACGGGCTCATGTAATGCAATGGTAATCATCATATAAACTAAAATATCATAAATTTAAATTGATTGTTATCGTTCATTTGTTATTCATAAGTGCATTAATAAAGAAAAGGGGGGGAGACAAAGGCAAGGGATGCATCCAAGGTGGATGATTTTACAAGGAAGTCATACTTCAAATACAAGGGATCCGAGAAAATTTTAGAGATAAACCTGATTTTCTTATATTACTAATAAGAATAAGTATCATACCCTAGTATACTAGGTATAAAATTCTCATATTCTATTTCTTTTAGTTGCCTTATCCCATTGGTCAAGTAGTGTCAGAGGAAATGAGATTTAATAAAAATAAAACTTGACGAAATTGAATGTCTATCTTTTTTAAATTTATAATCTTCTAACTTTCTATGTTTGTCAGCTCTCCACAACATCGTCTATGGTCATTCAATTAATTTATCGAGAAACCTTGATAAATAGAATCCATATTGCTTAAAATTGTTAGTGAAATAAAATAGTACATGTGGATATAACTCTAAGTTATGATAAGCTTAAGAAGTCACGATCAACATGACTCAGCTCGCGAGTTAGCCAATCAAAATTTAGAGTCGTCCAAGCTATCTGAGAAAACATTTTAAAATATATATTTAACTCCTCTATGTAATCATGCGGTGAAGCATTCAAAGTATTTATCATGTCATCCCATTAAAATTTACACGTTCAAAATTTTTGAACAGTATGCTTACATTTCAAAAATTAACAATATCATATACTATGTTTTTTTCAATAAATGTATTACATGACGGTGGGCTTGGATATCATTATAAGATATATCAGTAGGTGAAAAAACTATTGTCAGTCTCCAAACCAGTGGAATATGATTGTATCGACGGACCCAATATCTAAGTACACATTCTTGACAAATTTTTCAACAAAATTAAGGACTGGTTGGTCATAATCAAAATTTCCTTTTTATTTTTTTATCAACGGAACCCAATAGCTAAGTACACATCCTTGACGATTTAAAATCATGGTGATTATCCATTACATAATTTGCAGTGTTGACGTGTAAATGACAATCAAAGTAAATGACATGCTAATGGTACATTTGTTATACTAAGATACAAGAACGTGAGAATATAACTCGTTTTCAAACTTAAGAGATAACCGAATCCATTGTCCAATGGATAAAATAAAGCGACTACTAGTGAAATATTTTGGAAAGAAGTTTATAATATAGATGATTGATATAGGTCAAAAGAATATAAAAAATATCTATTTAAAGCAAAATTGTCATGTATACGATACATGACAATAGAGTCCAATAGTGGGGTGGGAATTTTGGATGGGATAGGAAACGAAGTCTTAAAATATTCTGCAACGATCAAGGAAAAAGAAAAGGTCAATGCTGTTATATATTCATCTTGGACATCCCTTCCTCACTTCCCTCGGCATTTCCTCCCATCTTTAGCTAATCTAATTTACTCGTCCCAAAATATTTGAGTACTTGTTTATATGATAACATTTCATTTTTTGAAATCCATAGATATCATGTTGAATATACAAAAAAAGTTTAACAATTATTATAATGAAATCCTTCCATTTCTCATCATAATTCAACTATGTTAAGAAAATTATTGATATCATATTTTTATTTATTTTACATTTCTAGTACCAAAAATTTATGCTGAGCACCTTGATTATAAATGTCATCCATAAAGCACACATTTTGACCAAATTAATTTAGTATTGATTATATTCTAATCGTAAAAAGAATGCAGTAAGGCGCTACCTTACTATGAGCTATGCGTTAATTGATGAAGGAAGGCAGCTAAGGAGCTAGAGCTATGAGGCTGGTAGCTAACGATCCGTTGATTCCCGAGTCAGATGAGGGAATAGAGTAAGAGTTTACATATCCTATCTCTTAATGGTAGCTATGAGTTAATGAGGTTCTAGTTAGAGTGTCTCTTTTGCACCAACGGGTCAATAAGCAAACCTATAGCTACATAGTGGATCGAGTCAGAAGAAGGGGGCTCTGCCATGTATTCAAAACCTCGGCAAGTTCGTGCAAGAAATTCTTAGTCTTTATTCAAAATACGATTTGAGTTCAAGGAGGTAGGATCCGCAAGATTTATATTCTATGAGCATTTAGAGTACGATCAACCTTAAGAAATTTATATTATGTTTTCCTGTGTATGTTATTAATAATGTGACACAAAGGTATTTTCTTGAATAAAGAACTTTGTTGATAATTTTACCATTTTTATAGAAAAGAACAATTCCTCGCATCGGCTTTGACCGTTGTTGACTCCTTGCTGACTTGGGGCTTCATCTCTTTCGCAGGTTAAACCCTACATTACAGGCGAGCTGCCCCCGCCATAGACAACCCACATTGTACTAGAATACGACACCGTATTAATAAACTTCTCTACTTGGGAAGTTCGCAACCAATCGCGGAGCTATAAGCAGCAAATCGACGGTGTAATTCTCGACACTCGTTTCTCCTCCACTGTATCCTATGCTGCCAGATCGCTTCGGCTGATATTAACTTTCGAATGTCAAATTACCGCAGAGGCTGGAGATCTAGAAGATCTTGGATCTAGGTCATTCTTTGTTTCTATTTTGTGTTAAACAAAAGATATGCGCTTTATAGGAAGTTTGACATGTTTTGGTTAACTGGGGTACGGCCATTTATGTGACTCTTGTTTCACAAGTGTTTAGAAATAAGTCAATGTACCATGGTTCTTGGACAAAATTTGGATGAAAGGGGTCTTGTGGAGACTAAAGGAGCTCTTGTTTGTTATACCTTTTTCTGCTGGGAAGGAAGTTGAGAGGGGCAAACTATTTTTACTTCATTTCACGTGGTCCTAACATAACTTCTCCTTTGAAGAGACTCGATTGATGCATAGTAAGTATTTTTCTTATATCGACGACGACTTCATCTAAAGTTTGTTTCAGGTCATTAACCTGTGTTCCAGCATGGATAATGTGTTGGCTGATGGGCCTCGTTTCCAAAGAATTCCTCGCCGCTCCTTTTCTAACTGCTTTAAGTTGGACCCATTGGTGAGTGTGTCATCCAATTCTGAATAATTTTGAGAATGTCGTTTTACATGTACTTAGGCATGCATATCTAACATGAAATACCCATCTAGCATTGTTTGTTGCGTAGTTGTTAAAAACTCACGGAGCACTCTCTGCATTTAGCTGGTATGCTCAACAAGCAAAGTCCATAAGACTAGGTGCAGTTCTTTAGTAATTAAATTTCTTTAGGGGTCGAAAATCAAGCTGCATAAGTAAGGCACACCATGTTGTGTTCCTATGCCATAAGGTACTCCTGGACCTTGCATCAGTAATAATTGGTTTATGAGATCGTTCACCACATGTATCTCTTTTATCCTTAAAAGTTTAAGCAGTGTGTTATTCATCCCTTACTCCCTTCCTTTTTCTTCATTTGAAGAAATTTTCTCAAAAGCTTACGCACTTGAAAGGTGGGATAAAAATTTAATTCTTTACATGGCGTTTATGTAATATTAAAATCAAAATATATATATTCGGAATTAATATCCACTGTGTATATGTGCAAGTTGTTTGGGGACTAGGAAACAAAAGCCTAAAAAGGACCCTCGACACTCAAAAAGTGTATATTCTTTACATCCCCCACATAGCTGAGAATCGAGAATATACATTCGGGATACGAGCAAGTCATTTAGTGTATACTCTATAAGGTGTGTTCATGCAAATTGTTTGGAAAATAGGCAACAAAGGCCAAGAAAGAAGCATTCCATAAAATTCGAAAATATATGGGGCTTTGTGTCTCAGGGACATTGAACCTTTGTCTCTTGGCTTTGATATCGATCATAGGATCAAGTACTTGTTGCTTAGGTAGCAGTACACTTATAAGTATCTATTGGTCGAAGCGCTATTTTGACTGTTGTATTAGTAATGTCAATTGTTACTGCTCCCCTTCCAACAACGGAATTCAACTGCGACTGTGTGCAGCAAATATTTGCTATGTGATTGGAACCATTTGTCTCAAAAAGCTTGAGGCGTATGGAAGGGGCACAACCACCACTTAATTATTTCATAGTTCTCTTGTTTTTGTTTTTGTTCTCAGTGATTTCCTTTTCTGAAGTTATTCGCCTGTTGTCTTAACCTCCATCAAAATTTTGTTTTAAGTTGGCTTTTGAACCATGAGTGATTGCTGCATAAACTTGTTGATGCTGTTCCTTAGCGAAGACTTATCCTGTTTAAGCATTTAGTCAGCCTAATGGTTGCCCTTGTTGATGCAATTTGTTATTTTATGTCCAGCTCGATGACGATTTGGAGCAGTGGCCACACCTAAATGAACTTGTTCAGAGCTATGGGACGGACTTGGTCAAAGATGAATACAAGTATGGCCACTATGAAAGCGTTGGCCCTATACCATTTCATAATCAGATATTTGAGGGACCTGACACCGATATGGAAACAGGTTAGTGCACGTGATGCTGGTTGATCTTTGTTTTTTTGTTAGAGGAACATTGCTCTGTGCAAATTGAAGTAGATATATATCTACTACTGTTCTCTCTTTGGGGTGTATTTGCAAAGGATTATCTTCAATTCAGGCCCTTGGTGTAGTTCACTAATAAGAATAAATTATGCCTTCTTAAGTATCAAAAGTTCTTTACTTTTTTTCCATCTGTTCTTTTAATTAGTTTAGGGGGTCCCCCACCAGGTACGAGATTTATGTTTTGGCAACAAATGTATATAATTCATCAAACCCATCTCTCTCCCTCCCCACACAATTCCTGTGTCGGTCGTGCCAATGCAGTTATTGGAATATCTTTTTTCTTCCCTCACTCAATTGACGGAGACTTTCTCTTGTCATGCATTCTTTTTCGTGACTAGAACAAATTGTACAAAGAGCATGTTTCTGTAATTCACATGACATAGGGTGTTTATAAATCATTTGCAGAAATGGACCTAGCTAATGCTAGAAGAACCACATTACAAGATTCGACGGAGGTAGAAAAGCCTAGCATATCTGGAAGTCATTTTTCAGAATCAAACTTTCATGATCAATCAAATGTCGAAACGTCCAAGGTCTGCGGTTGACTTCTCTTTTAATCTATACCACCTAGTATTTTTCACATTACTCTATATTACTTGCAGCATTTTGGTGAATCTCCGCTCCCTGCTTATGAACCTGTTTTTGACTGGGAAAATGAGAGGTCAACAATATTTGGTCAAAGAATTCCTGGGGCTAATATACTTCAGCATAACAGGTTTCTCTGACTGTGTCATGTGCATGAGTGTGGGTGGATGTAAAATAGTTGCACTAAATTTCGAGTCTTTCCAACAATTCAAAACTTTCTCTTTCTTTGCAGTGGGCTAAAGATTGCAGTGAAGGTTCTATCCTTGTCATTTCAAACTGGGCTTGTTGGTGAGTTTCTATTGTGGCTTTTTATCTCTATGCCCTGTTTCTTCTTCTGTTACTCTTGTTTTACCAATTTCTCACCCACAACTGAAAATACCTTTTTTTCCCCTTATAGAGCCATTTTATGGCACGATTTGTTTATATAATCGGGAGAGAAGAGAGAAACTTTCAGAGGATTTCATTTTCCACATGTTACCCGCTGAAATGCAAGATGTAAGGTTTAGTCTGTTTGTCTTTTATTCTGATTCCACGTTTATATTTGTAGGTTGGGTACAGCCTTACAGTTGGCATATTTTTCTTCTCTCTCTGAATCTATCCAGCTAAATGTCCTTCTCTTCCCTGCTTTCGAATTGAATTGGTTGTGTATTTGTTATGTTTTCTTCCCCAGAAAGAGAGTTCTGGTGAGGCACATGGTATCTTCCATCTTGATGCACCATCAGCGTCAGTTTGTTTGCTTATCCAGTTAGAAAAGCCTGCTACTGAAGAAGGTGGAGTGACTTCATCTGTTTATTCGCGTAAAGAACCTGTAAGCCAACTTTCAACTTGTCACTTGTCAGTGCATTGTTAAATTTAATGGTTCATGGGCATGGAATAAGGATATCTGATTTTTGGAAGGTGAGCTTGATGAATGATAGTTAGGCTTCTTACTTTAAGTTGACTATGATGAAGGATAGGAAAATGAGATATATATTTAGTTAAACTCTAAATAGGATGATTTCTAATATATCCCCACATAGTAGTGATTAAATAGATCAATGTCAAATTCGTCCTCGGTAGTAACGATTTAAATAGATCAATGTCAATTTCTTCCGTAGAAAATTGTCTAATCGATTGTACTTCAACACCTGTTCACATCACATATGTATTACTCAAACAGGTTTATCTGACAGAGAGGGAGAAGCAAAAGCTGCAAGTGTGGTCTCGAATGATGCCTTACAGGGAATCATTTGCCTGGGCAATCATCCCGCTTTTCGATAGTGGGGTGTCTTCTGCTTCGGGCGGGTCTGCTTCTCCCAGCAGTCCTCTCACAAGCATGCAGGGTGCAAGTTCTAAAGAGGCTGTTGTTGAACAAGTTGCAAAGATAACAGTAGATGGAAAACTAGGCTATTCAAGTGGCAACTCTGTTGTGGTTGAAGTGTCAAACCTGAATAAAGTTAAAGAAGGCTATACCGAGGATTCCCTTCTGGTTAAGATTCGTTAATGTCTATTTATTTATTGTAACACATTTTTGCTCAAATCAGTGCAAAATCCGTGTATGTTTGTTGGTCATGTTCATTGTTTTCTTTCATGTCTCCCTTCTTCTAAGGATAGGGTATGAGGCTTCGTAATATGAATATCGAACAGGACAAATGTTATCTTAAAGCAGACGAAATATAGTGAAATAACTTACTAATATCATATCTACTATTTCTTTAATTCTTTCTCTTAATTGGTATATAAGTACGCATTTAATTCTGGTTTCCAGTCTAATGGTTCCTTTATTCCATTTGCAGGATCCTAAGCACAAGATTCATAAACCTGTGAAGGGTGTCTTAACATTGGAAATTGAGAAGCTCCAAACTGTCCAAGTTGGTTCAGAAAAAGCATTGGATAACAGAATTGACCAAGTTCAGAATGCATGCTTGGAGTCACAGTCCTCTGTTAGGAAAGAGATGGACAGAAATGGATCAATGACAGGGTTATCAAATATTGTCCCTAATTATGTATGCATCATTTATAATGATAATTATAAGGAACTTATCTTGTGAAATTGGCATGACTAGCTTGTGGATATTTTTGAGCTATTACTGTTCTGATGGAAGTTTTTAGTTCAAAATTCAAATGTATGTCATTAATAATTTTTTATTTGGATTTAGAGTCTGATAAGACACTCTAATTTACCTTCATTTTTATCCAGCGGACTTTGACTTCTCAGTGATGAAAACTATAATTTGTTTTATTCACAGTTTCAAGCTTTTGACTTTCGGACGACAATGAGGAATGAGCCTTTCTCACAGCTTTTCCACTGTCTTTATGTTTATCCATTGAGTGTCAGCCTGAGTAGAAAAAGAAATGTGTTTATACGGGTTGAACTGAGAAAGGATGATGGAGATATCAAGAAACAACCATTGGAGGTAGATTGAATGTTCCTACGCCCTTGACAAGTTTTATTTGTGAATCATATCAATTTAAAATAATAATAATAATAATAATAATAATAATAATAATAATAATTATTATTATTATTCCTTAGGCGATGCATCCAAGAGAACCATTTGCTGCACTTCAGGAATATGTTCACACTCAGGTTACTGTTGGGGCTAGGGTTGCCTGCTACCATGACGAAATCAAAGTTTCTTTGCCTGCGATTTGGGCTCCAATGCACCACCTCTTGTTTACTTTCTTTCATGTTGACCTTCAAACAAAGCTTGAAGCTCCAAAACCAGTAAGATCAATGCACTCTATTAGCATTTGAGGCATTGTATCTAGTATCTGATATTCGTCTACCTTCTATTGGGCCAAAGACCATAATTAATATCATATTGTTCGATGTGCGAGTTTCTGGCCATCGCATCTCCGTTTTTTGTGATAGGTACCTCTTCTGTCATGTACTCTCATTTAAGTTGTTAATGTTTGTCTATCTATTGCAGGTGGTGATAGGATATGCAGCACTTCCACTGTCCACTCATGTCCAGTATGTTTTATCGTGTTGATAGTATTGGTTTCTATTCCCTAGACAGGAGAACAAAATTTGTTATTAACTTGTTATATTGCTGATGCACTTTTTTGCATGTCATCTTGTATATATTTGAATGGAGTGACAGCATGATAATAACTAAAACTGCTCTTATCATGAGACTTTAAAGCATGCATACTTAATTCACAATGAATATTCTCAAGCTGAGTGTAACCTTGGGCATTTTTATGGTTGGACTGTGAAAATAATTAATAGTTTCTGACTTTTCAGTTTTTTGTTTTTCTGTAATCAAGGTCATTAACCTAGCCTAAGCCAAGCACATTTTTGCCATGCAGAGTTTAGTTTGTGTTGAAAGAAATTGATACCTTGGCACTACCATGTGATGCTACATGGTCTTAAAAAATATTTCAAGGACAATGACAATCCTCCTATCCTCAGAATTCATAAAATTGATGTCTTTCTGTTAGTCCTTGACCTTCAGGTCTCCCAGGATCATGTCTCCCATGATCACGCAACATATTTTTGAAGCGACAGCCCCTTGCAGAATTAGTTTACTCCTCATATAAGCTATCTTGTGAAAACTTATTTTTTTGTATGAAGTTAAAGGTCAACAGTCTGTGGCCTTGCTCGAAAAACAATTCCTTCACAACTTGTCTGGTTAAATCGCATGAAACTCAAGAATTCTCTTTGAATCTAATCAGTAATAGTGCCTTGTCGGTATTTCCTGCACAAGTAATGATGTAATGTGAATGCAAAAGACTGTGGGTGTCTGGGACTTTCATCTGGCTGTATGACTTAGACAACCCATCTGCGTCTTTCTTAAGTAATATACATAAATCCAGGACCTGTAGTTGGAAATTGGGAGTATCCATCTGATATACTAGATAATATTGTATTTTCCACTGTATTGCGCAGGTTGAAATCAGATATTTCATTACCTATTATGAGGGATCTGGTGCCACACTATCTTCAAGATGGTACCAGGGTATGTACTGGACAGCAAAACTGATTCATACATCTCAATGAATGATTTGTCTGCTGCTGTTTGACTGACACTGCTTGCTTTGAGCAACTCTTATTAGTCACTAGGAAAATCTTGTACTAGTGTTCGACTCTTACACCATGTTTGGTCCTCGTATCCTTAGAATTCATAAAATTGCATTTCTTTCCAATTTGGTTACTCATTAGCTTGTATTCCCGATTTAGTTTTTTTTTTTGTTGCATGGTGGGTTATTTTTAATTATATTACTGATTCGATATTTGCATGATAAATGTGTCTATTTTGGTATTCTTTGGCAGGAGAGAGTGGATTACTTGGAGGATGGCAAAAATATATTTAGACTCAGGTTGCGTTTATGTTCCTCGCTGTATCCAATCAGTGAGCGCATAAGAGACTTTTTCCTTGAGTATGATAGACACATACTTCGAACAAGTCCACCTTGGGGATCTGAGCTTCTTGAGGTTTACTTTTGTGAATTGTATACTATAATTTCTTTCTAGTTGAATGAACAATTACATGACACATATAATTTTAGTTAACCGCTGACTACCTTATACCGATTTCTTTAATTAAGTAATGCCTCTACACCTGATAGCTGTATGCCTCTACTCTTACCACTGAACCTGTTTCTATGAGTTATGAAATGCATTGAATTAAATGGGCACAAGGGATTCTTATACTTTTCAACACATAAAGCTGGTAAAGTTCCTGGGTTGTCTTCAAAGAATGGCTTACAAATGAAAAATATTCTGACCAAAGTTCTTTTGATATTGTCATTCATATGTTCATGATCAGTTGTTGCCATGTAAACCTCTTTTTCAGTGTTTTTAAACCTTGGTTTGTTTTTATAGCTAAGTATATGTCCTTAATAATTTTATTCAGGCAATCAACAGCTTGAAAAATGTTGATTCTACGGCTTTGCTTCAGTTTCTTCAGCCTATGTTAAACATGCTTCTCCATCTCATTGGCAGTGGTGGAGAGACTCTACAGGTGCTTTTATGACAAATAGCGGTTTTTAATGATATTTTATTTGTTAAATGGATAGTGTTTACGCTTTTTATATTCTTGCTGCATTGAATGATTGACTTCAAAAAGAATGTTTTGGTTGCTTATTTGGTGTTCTGTGTATGTTTGTTTGTTCAGGTGGCAGCCTTCAGGGCTATGGTTAACATTTTAACAAGGTATTGTTTATTGGTACGAATTTCACCAAGAGTACCATACTTTTGAGTGCTTGGTTGTTGCTTATTGTTCACTGTTAGCTAAATGAGTTTGTAAGAATTTATCGTGGCTTTTGTCCATGAGATCCAACGCACTTTTTGTCATCATTTTGTTGTGTTTCATAGGGTGCAGCAGGAGTCTGTGGATGATGGTGAAAGGAATCTTTTCCTGGTGAACTTTGTCGACTATGTGTTTGAAGATTTTGGAGGTCGTCAACCACCTGTATATCCTGGTCTATCTACTGTTTGGGGAAGTTTGGCCCGGAGCAAGGTAAGTGTCTAGGCTAGTTCTGCCTTTGTTTATGGACAAGGCCTGATAAAAGCAATAAACATTTCTTTGCATTGTAACTCTGATTATCTGTATCTGTTCTATATTCATCCTCAAATGGTGTTCTGCAACTTACAAATATAATGCCCTTCAATTTTTCATTATGACTGTTAAAAAGTTCTACGATGTTGGTGCGTAAATTTTTGAAATTGTTGGGGTATAATTTCTTTTGGGCATTCAAGATTAGCTTGTGCAAGTATTATCTTATGAAGTTGTCGAATTCTGTAATACGTTAAGCTAGATGTCTTAATTATGACAATAAATATTGGAATTGGTTGTCTTCCAAACCTAACCTGGTGAAGTGGCTGGATTAGTGGTTATGTAATAGGATCTTAAAGGCTCCAATTTTCTATTGTCGGTCTTGAGTTTTAAAAAAATTCTGTCATGAGACAGTACAATACAGGAGTGGAAATCCTAAACGCATCTGTTAGTTTTTCCACTGGGTATGAAAATCATGAACTGTGTCATATGTATTTGCAAATATAGCTTTGTAACATGTGTTTGAATATTTTATTCTATATCAGTGGACACATGCTAACTGCTTTATTTCTTAAATAATTATTCAAATTTAAGGCGAAAGGTTACCGTGTTGGGCCAGTCTACGATGATGTATTGGCCATGGCTTGGTTTTTCCTTGAAGTAATTGTCAAATCCATGGCATTGGAACAGACTCAGTTGTTCCATCAAAATCTTCCTTCAGGTGACTACTAACCAAAATCTTGGAACTTCCATAAATGCTACCCAGTCTAAGACTCAGAATAATTCCAACCTTTCCGAAAATGTTTTATATTCAGGGACACCGTGGCTGCGAATATATGGTTCATTCTTGCGATGGAAAAATTTTGATTCTTCTATTTTTATTCCAAGACTCCAAGTTATTTTTTTGTTTTTTGTGCATGAGTTTTATCGAATGGTAAAATCTTATGATATCATCTCACTTGCAATGTTAGGAGCTATACCAGGGTTTTTAACCATCTTAGTTCAGGTTTCACATAACTCATATGCATTGGCCTATTGTTCTAGGTGAGATTTTTGAAGTGTTTATTACCAAATCAGTTTTAACTGTCCAAAATAGAGGCCAGGAACAAACTAATATAGTTCTAAATAGCAGAAATAACCAAATTCATCTTCCCTTAATTTTATGAAATTTCATGCAGTTGCACTTATTTTACCAGATTTTCTTCTTTGTGAAATCTATGAACAGTCACATTACATGAACTTACCTTGATTTGTTTATATTTCATGATCTCCTTCTCTAGTTCACCTTTTGAATGTGGACTTTTGTTGTAGGAGAAGATGTTCCGCCAATGCAATTGAAAGAAGGTGTTTTCCGATGTATAATGCAACTGTATGATTGCCTATTAACCGAAGTTCATGAGCGTTGCAAAAAAGGTTTAGGATTGGCCAAATATCTGAACAGTAGCTTGGCTTTCTTTTGTTATGATCTATTGTCAACAATCGAGCCTCGCCAAGTTTTTGAACTGGTATCTTTACATTATTTTAATTTGTGTTGCTTTGCCTTTTCATTATGTTGTTAGCAGTAATGATCAGATTTTTATGCCACATTCTGCTCCTTCACATTTTATGCAACTTTGCAAATCTGAGTCTTGGGGCAGGCATTCCGATGCTCTAACTGTATGACATGATGTTGGATTTTTCAAAGAAAATAGCAGTGCCTTACAGATTGTAGATCTTTGATTTGAACTTCATCATTGACACCATATATAACTTTTGGTAAAATTGAAAATGCTTGATCATGCAACATACTCTCATTCGACGATTACTAAAACTGCCGCTGCTTCTTGAACAAGATGTCAGTTTTGCTTAAGTTTTTTATATTTCATCGGTTTTATTAAGGCGTCAAGGCTGCTACCATTTTCCAAGACATGGTTTTGCTTCTACACCAGGCGCAAGCATGCTTCAAAAGATTCATAAAAGTATATACTAATCAAGAAGTTTTTGAAAACCAGTTCAATAAGTTAGTCCCTCTTCATAAGGATATCACGTTGATTAATTCGGAGGAATATAATGAGTGAAAAGTAAACGCCCATTCTTTCGCAATTATTATTGATAATACCTAACGTGATATGGAGTCGATTCAAAATTCACTTTAATTTAATAGTATTTGCAAGAGGTTAGGAGCTGCTTCCAAGTTTCTTGTCAATCAAATGCTTTGGAATTGTATATGGAATTTGAGAGTTGTGCTAAAAGCTCTTGCATACACTACCTTAGTCCATCAAGTCAAAGAATTTTAGATCATGTATTTGATGTTGATAATTTGTTTTCTTCTTCTTCAAGAAAGGATCATTGTCTTCCTGTTGTTTAATTCCTGTATGTTAGATCACTTTTTATCATGAACCTATTATTTATCTATGTTTGTTTGTATATAGGTATCCTTGTACCTCGATAAATTTTCTGGGGTATGCCAGTCTGGGCTGCATGATTGCAAGCTTACATTCTTACAGATATTATGCGATCATGATCTCTTTGTGGAAATGCCTGGAAGAGATCCTTCGGATAGGTAACATTTGCAACTTTGTTATCATAGTACCCACCGTGTCTCTTGTGCTTTATCCTTTTTGCTGCTGTCATGATGAATCCTCTTGAGCTACCAAGGTTCTGTCAGTGTGGATTCTTTCCGTATGGCAGACCTATATAAATCTCATATCCTAACTTTAATCTCTTTACTTGTTCTCTGGTCAGTAAATCCATGCTTTAGAATGGAGTTTCTCTACCTGTTGCGATAGAATTGATGTTGAAATGGGTTGTAAATATAATATTTAATTATTTTTCCTCTCCTTTTTTCTGTCTATTTATTTGTTTATTGGTAAAGAAAGTTGCTATGTGGAAATGAAAACTGTGGATTACTTCTTATGCTTGACTGTTGAGGTGAATACAGAATTTATTAACTTTCTGGGACAAAATATAAATATACAGGTCTGGACTTTCAGTTGCTTGAAAAATTATATATCATGTTACCCTTTGGATAGCTTCCAAACATATTTCTACCACAAGGCCGTGTTCTTCCTCTGAGTTCCTTTAACCTATGGAGTGCCTTATTGGGCTCCCCAATCACAATTTAACTGTCTGGTGATTTCTGCTTTCCCTGGATCAGTGGATCTGTTTACTATCACAGTTTATCAGCTACATATTGTTTTTTGTATCTCCATTTTGTTAGTCTTGCTTTTTTACTTATTGTTATCCTCTGTGAATGATGCCCATATGGAATTATTTTAATGAAAATGATGGTATTAATGCTATTTGTGTATGTCTTGGTACTCTCTGTTATAAATATAATCCTGACCACCTGCTACTGATGTACAATGTACCTGATGTGGTGCACTTATTGGTTGCAGAAATTATCTGTCAGCAGTCCTTATACAAGAGATTTTCCTTACTTTGGATCACGAGGATCTATCTATGCGAGCCAAGGTGTGAGAAGTGTATGGCATTGACAGGATATGAAGATTAGCTTCATAGTCAATTATTTATCTAGTAGAAATTATGTTCATTTACTTCACTTCTTATTCTCTCATGCCTAATCAAAATATGTCTTTATGAGGAGGATATGCAGGCTGCTAGAATATTGGTGGTTCTTTTGTGCAAACATGAGTTTGATGTTCGTTATCAAAAGCTCGAAGATAAATTGTATATAGCTCAATTATATTTCCCTCTTGTAGGCCAGGTGTGTAAGATTATCTATTCCTTTTTTATTATGCCTTCCGAGGCTTAAATTGTTTATACAGCTTAAATTGTTTATACCTTTATCAGTTATTTACAATTGTCCGCAGCTATGTTCCATCAGAAATATGTCAATATGCCTAGATATTGCACTCAACGAACTTGCTTATTCTTTTCATTTGTTGATGATTTCTCAAAATGTTGCAATGTTGTTTTAGGAAGCAGAAAGACTGGCATGTGTTTTTTGTTGGTTTTCACACGAGTTTGTATTTCTCTCACATTTTTTTGTTCTGCATTCTTACAGATACTTGATGAAATGCCCGTTTTCTACAATTTGAGCTCAGTTGAGAAGCGTGAAGTGCTGATTATTATTTTGCAAATTATACGTAATTTGGATGATGCCACTCTTATCAAGGCCTGGCAGCAAAGTATTGCTCGCACCAGATTGTTTTTCAAACTTCTGGAAGAATGTCTAATTCATTTTGAGGTTACATCTTATTTTCTTTTCTTTCTTGGAACTTTCCTTTCGTTCATCTAAGTGCTAAAGGTTGTTGATGACCAGTTTTATGGGTTAAAATTGCATTTTGTTTGCTGATGTTTGTTTAAGTTTCTGATAGAGTTCCTTTGCTGTGAAAGCTATGCATACCTATCCCGGACCCTATTTCCTAGTACATGGTTCTTGCTTACAGTTTTGAAGCATTATGGAAATAGAATGAGACTGTGAATGCTTGGAGTTTAATCATATAAAAATTTAGCCTAGTAGCATATTTTATATTTTTCTCTTGTTCTATTTACTGGATCTTTTGCTTTCAAATTTCTCTTTGATTTTTCTAGTAGAAATTGAATAACTATCGTCCATGGCTGGCGCTCTGACTTTTCAAAAGTTTTAACTCTTTCGCATTTTTTAATATTTGAGGGCATCGTCTCATTTTAGGGAAACAACTTGATAGGGCATCACCGTTGTTATTCTTTTCTCCCTCGTTAATCATAGAAGAGAAGAAAATGTTTCAGAATGGTCCCAGGTTTTCGTTAATGCACCGGCAAGTTTTTTCTGGAGGTAGGGGAGGAGAAGGTGCTTTATATACCCGCATCGTTTTTTACTATGACGCAGACCCCAAGGTGGGCTGCAGTTTTTGTTACCAAAAATGGAGATAATAATGCGTTTGGACCTTAACTTAGGAAATATGGGTGTGGACATGCCTCGTTTCTCTGAATCAAAGTTCTCTTACATAGGTGGAGGTTATCTTCTTGAATAATTAGCTCTCATAACTTGGCGTTGCCATCACGATTAAAATGTGATGACCTAAGAAATCTTGGGAGTATAAAGTTTCCATCAGTTGTACATTGACCAATTATGGTTACATTTTACCTGGTACCTGTATTTTCCAGGTTAGTGAAACTATGTTGCTTCCACTCTCAAATCAGTGGTGTCTTAGTAGATCATTTTCTTCGAATATGAATATGCCATCTCTTCCCTTACATGTTACCTTTTCTAATTTTCTCTTTCTGAACAATTTATTGGCATCTTCTCCTAACATCAACTCACTAAATTGATCAGCATAGAAAACCAGAAGGTGGCATGCTTATGGGAAGTAGTTCTCGCAGTCCGCTGGCAGATAAACCCTCTTCTTCAAAGTATTCTGAAAGACTTTCTCCTGCAATTAACCACTATCTCTTGGAGGCCGCGCGCCTAGAAGTTGGTGTATGTTATACTCGGAGTTTTTTCAGTCTCAATTGATGCAGATCATTTTGCAACTTTATATCTTACTTCATTTCTTTCAGTGCTTAATATCTAAAAGCTCAACTGATGCAGCCTCAAGGGACACCTGAAAATGGTTATTTGTGGCAGAGGGTCAACTCTCAGCTTAGCTCACCTAGTCAGCCATATTCCTTGAGGGAAGCTCTTGCGCAGGCCCAATCGTCAAGAATTGGAGCTTCAATACAAGCATTAAGAGAATCATTGCATCCGATATTGAGACAAAAGCTGGTAGGTATTTCTGGTGATAAAAAGCTTTGTCCTTGAATTACTGTAGTTAGTTTATTTGCTTGAATTGTGCTGTATCCCTAGTAACTAGTTCATCCTTGATACTACAAAATATTCTTGGACATCTAATGGTTCTGTTTGTCTCAGGAACTATGGGAAGAGAACCTGAGTACTGCAGTTAGTCTTCAAGTGTTGGAGATAATTAAAAAATTCTCTGGAACTGTTGAATCCCGTAGCATTGCTACAGATTATGGAAAACTTGACTGCATTACATCTTTATTTATGATTGTCTTCTCACATAACCAACCTCTGGCTTTCTGGAAAGCTCTGTTTCCTGTGTTCAATAGTGTTTTTGAGCTTCATGGGGCTATGTTAATGGCAAGGGAAAACGATCGCTTTCTAAAGCAAATTGCTTTTCATCTTCTCCGGCTTTCAGTTTTTCGAAATGAAAATATAAGAAAAAGGGCTGTTATTGGGCTTCTGATACTTGTACGGGTATGACTGCTTATGCACCTTGCTCAGTTTTTGTTGCCCCTTTTCTGTAGTTCCTCTGTTTCAACTAGTTTTGTTTTGCAGAGTTCTTTCTCTTACTTTAAGCAGACAGCCAGACTACGCGTCGTCCTAACTATTACATTGTCAGAATTGATGTCTGAAGTTCAAGTTACACATGTAAGATCTGATGGGACACTAGAAGAAACCGGTGAAGCGCGTCGTCTTCGAAAATCTTTGGAGGAAATGTCAGATGAACTGAAGAGCCTCAACATACTCAGAGAGTGTGGTCTTCCGGACATGGCTTTTGTCGCTAGTCATGAAAAAGAGACTGAGTGGTCCTGGTTGGAAGTAAAAACCCTTTCAGACAGTCTGGTTTTCGCTCTTGATGCCAGTCTAGAGCATGCACTTCTGGTATATTTCGGCTTTCCGGATCGTTAAGATGACATGTTCCATTCCACTACAGCATGAGTATACTTTGCATTGAAATAGTCCATGATGTGGATTCTATATTTCTAGGTTACTGTCATGACACTGGATAGATATGCTGCCGCTGAGAGCTATTACAAACTTGCAATGGCATTTGCTCCAGTACCAGATCTTCACATAATGTGGTTATTGCACCTATGTGATGCACATCAGGAGATGCAGTCTTGGGCTGAAGCAGCGCAGTGTGCTGTTGCTGTTGCTGGAGTAGTGATGCAGGTAAAGTTCTGCTATTTGTGGCTTCTTTAAGGAAACTAAGTACCTTCAGCTGGCTAAGTATTTAGAAGTCTGCATTGACAAGGATTAGTTTCTTAGGTGTAAACTAAGTAAAATTTGTTAGCATAACCTAAATAAAGTTTACTGAAACTCTTCAGGTGCAAATCTAAGAAAAACATGTGGTGCTCATTACCGCAATTTATACGCCTTTTGTTATATTAGCTCCGATGCATCTGCTCTACTATTTGAGGGTAATAGTTCAAATCAAAATTAAGTCCTATGTGCAAGTTGCAACTTGTATGGGCATCATCAGTTAATAAGAATTAAGCAATGAAACAGTTGAAGAAGGATGGAGTATGGAGCACTGATCATGCAAAATCGTGTAGCTTAACTGGGTCATGGCTTGCAGTAGAATATTTCAAAATGAGATTAATTTGCATCTCGTGTACTTATGTCAACATCAACCCATTTCTAGGCTCTTGTAAGTAGGAATGATGGAGTATGGAGCGCTGATCATGAAAGTGCATTACGCAAAATATGCCCTATGGTCACTGGTGAGATCACTTCTGAGGCTTCGTCAGCTGAGGTAGAAGGATATGGTGCTTCTAAACTTACTGTTGACTCAGCTGTGAAGTACCTGCAACTTGCAAACAAGCTTTTCTCCCAAGCTGAACTCCACCATTTTTGTGCTAGTATCCTAGAGCTGGTAATTCCAGTTTATAAGAGCAGGAGGGCCTACGGACTGCTGGCCAAATGCCACACAATGCTAACCAATATTTATGAGTCTATTCTTGAGCAAGAATCAAGTCCCATACCTTTTGCAGATGCAACATATTATAGGGTGGGGTTCTATGGTGAAAAATTTGGGAAGCTTGATGGAAAGGAATATGTATATAGAGAGCCCCGTGATGTGCGGTTGGGTGATATAATGGAGAAACTTAGTCATATATATGAGTCGAGAATGGATGGTACAACATTGCATGTCATCCCAGACTCAAGACAGGTGAAATCTGATGAGCTACTGCCCGAAGTTTGCTACCTGCAAATAACCGCAGTTGATCCTGTTATGGAGGACGAGGACTTGGGAAGCAGGAGAGAGAGAATATTCTCACTCTCCACTGGGAGCGTTCGTGCAAGGGTCTTTGATCGCTTTTTATATGATACCCCTTTCACGAAAAATGGAAAGACTCAAGGTGGTTTGGAAGACCAATGGAAACGACGCACGGTGCTACAGACCGAGGGCTCTTTTCCTGCTCTGGTGAATCGCCTTCTAGTAACCAAATCAGAGTCTCTCGAGTTCTCTCCAGTGGAGAATGCAATTGGAATGATTGAAACTCGGACATCGGCATTACGAAATGAACTTGAAGAGCCACGCAGTTCAGAAGGCGATCAACTCCCACGTCTTCAGAGCTTACAAAGGATACTTCAAGGCTCGGTCGCAGTTCAAGTGAGTAACTACATAGCCTATAGTGGTTCGCTATGATCTTGTATTTGCAAAAAATTTTTGCATCTGCTAAATTTTCTTTCTTTTTACTGGTTTTAGATATGTCCGATTGAGTTTTTCCTCACACTTGACTATTGTAATCACACTTACAGGTAAATAGTGGAGTCCTGAGTGTTTGTACAGCATTCCTCTCTGGTGAGCCTGCAACAAGGCTCCGCTCGCAGGAGTTACAGCAACTGATTGCTGCACTCCTTGAATTTATGGCTGTTTGCAAGCGGGCCATTCGTGTACACTTCCGCTTGATTGGGGAGGAAGACCAAGAATTTCATACGCAGCTTGTCAATGGATTTCAGTCACTAACTGCAGAATTGTCTCATTACATCCCTGCAATTCTTTCTGAGCTTTGACAACATTGTCCGCTCTTTTCTTCGATTTCCGGGCGGTAGATCGATTCTTGTATTTCTATGTCTGCCCAGGTCTTATACTCTGTAAGTGGTCCTCTAATTAATGATCTAGGCTGGTAACTCAGATACCTGCCTATCCGCTGTATTTTCTTTGAGGTAATGTAACTTTAATGTTGTAATGTCTTTTGTGCATCGACATTCTAACAGTTCCAAGTATATAATGTAATGATCATCATCTCCTCTTTTATTTTGGTTTTTCCTTCTATATTCACTTATTTGCATCTCAATGTTTCATAGTGCAACCATCTTATGGGGCATGCTGTACGGTTTTTCTTACTTTTCAACTTTCACGATATTTTTTTTGGGATTATTAAGCATTGAACGTCAATATCACTTGTAATTAATCTTATTAGTGGAGCACCTTAAGATCTTAAGTTGCGTCAATTCAATTGTAGCGCATTCATTATTTCTTTGTTAATGATATTTTCAAGTGATTTTTAAGTAATGCTTTACGGCACGTGTAATATAAAGTTTGAAGCAAAATCCATTATTTTTATAAAGATTTATTTAAATTATCCTTTGGAGTGATTTAACCAAAAATATATATATGCTTTTTTGTAAATCTTATATAATTTTGTAAAGCCGTCCCGTTTCTCCATCCACATTCCACAACGCGACTAATATATTAATGAACGGAGAGTACAAAATAACACTCGTACTTTTTCAAAGCAATAAAGTAAAATTGGATAAAAGAAAGAGAAGGTAGAAATCTGAAGGAGGACAGCGGGGGAAATAAGTAAAAAGATTTGAATCAAATTACCCTTATTATTTCCAAAAGGACAGGTTCCCTTAAAGTGCGGACAGAGAAAAGCTTCTAATCCGCGACCCGCCAAAGTTCATCTCTTTCAAGATTTTTCGATCTTCTTCTGCGGCCAAACTAGGGAGATCAGTAATGATATCGGTTGATTCGTTTCATTTTCTATTTTAATCTGAGAAATATCTTTTCACGACGGCAACGGTATAACACTGATTCCTTGGCCTCTGAATCTACCACTGGATGGTTAAAGCTATAACAGGAAGAGAGGCAAACCGTGGTTTTTCTCGGTGCTAAGGTAATAAATTTGTATTCGAAAATGGGTGTTTTTGTCTACTCCATGTCCCGGTAGCTTTGATGTCTGTTTTTGTTTCTTGAGCTTTTGTTGTTCGATTTGTGGCCATCATTGAGATTTCATATCTTAGCTGCAGAGAATACGTGGACTTCTTGTTCAGGTTGAAAGGTTTTTTTTTTAATTAAGAAAAGGGTAACCTTTGTTCTCGACTTGATGCATACATTTTCCGATGTACTCGTTTTAAGAATAGTATTTTCTGCTAATGTCCTATTAAATGTATGACGGAAATTAACTCACTTATTCGTTTTGGAGAATCGGAATCTGATATTGTTTTTGTTTTGTGTCTTGACATGCAGAACGAAGGTGATTCTCATCAGGTGGTGAGGAGGTGCAAAATTTCAGGAACAAGCAGAATCTGATCCTATTGGTTCTGGTTTCTCAAGTTTTCAGCTCAAACTTTCAGAGTGTGGTTAAAATGAGGGGAAGTTTAAGTCCAATACTGAGGGAGTTGGAGAATCTTGAGAAGGATGCCGACAGTAGAAAACTAGCTATGAAAGCCTTGAAATCATATGTAAAGGACTTGGATTCCAAAGCGATACCCATGTTTCTTGCTAAGGTTTCTGAGAGCAAACAAACTGGTGCTTCGTCTGGTGACTACACGATTTCGTTATACGAGGTTCTTGCCCGAGTTCATGGGCCAAAAATAGTCCCTCAGATAGGTAACATTATGACCACCATCATCAAGACATTGTCCTCGAGTGCAGGATCTTTTGCCCTTCATCAGGCTTGCTCCAAAGTGGTTCCAGCTATTGCAAGATATGCAATAGACTCGACAACTGCTGAGGATAAGAAGAGATGCATTGTTCACTCTTTATGTAAGCCTCTTTCAGATTGCCTATTAGGTAGCCTAGAGAATCTGTCTTCTGGGGCTGCCCTTTGTCTACAGATGCTCATTGAATCTGATAATTGGCGATTTGCTTCGAATGAGATGGTTAATGAGGTATGTCAGAGAGTTGCTGGGGCTTTGGAGAAGCATTCACAGACCAATTCCCATATGGCTTTAGTTATGACTTTGGCTAAACACAATAGCCTCATAGTTGAAGCGTATTCAAGACTTCTTCTACAGTCTGGAGTACGAATTCTTGAACTTGGTTTTGCCGAGGAAAATTCACAAAAACAATTGTCAGCCATACATATGATGAGTTCTTTGATGAGATGTTTGGATCTAAAAAGTATATCATTTGGATTGGAGTTTGTAATCAAAGAGCTCGAGAAGTGCCAATCTGATCGGATGCCTTTTGTTACTGGCGCTGCATTTGAAGCACTACAATTAGCAAAGAAAATTTGTGCTGAAAAAGGTGCCTCAAAATCTGAGAGGGTCACAGGTTCAATCACTGGTTCAAATTTTGATGGAAGACAAAACACCAGAAGGAGGAATGTCTGTGGTTCCAGAGTCCAGTCACCTCGCACCGTGTCACCTGAATCACAAAGCATCAATTCTTTTGTCGGATATGATTATTTTACTGGATCACCCATCTCCTTGAAACAGGATCCTCGAGGGATGACTGATGATAGCAGAAGTGTGAACCGTAAACTTTGGCGAAGATGTGATAATGGAGTTCTAGATATATCTCTTAAAGATGGTATTTTCTCCAGTTTAACTGGGGAGGTGGACATCCTGAAACCCAATAATGATGAATTTTCTGACAACTGCAGTGGTCATACGGAAAATTTTGCTGGTTTCCTACAAGGGAGCACTAGATGTGCAGCTGTGAGAAGCACAACTTCCAGTCCTCAGGTAAGTTCTTTTGGTACTAGTGTATCTTCAAATTCACTAAATCACCTCCTAATACATCTTTGCCGTGATTTCAGCGTTCAAACTCTACTATCAACCTCAATGATGTGAAGATTTTCAGTACCCCAAGAAAACTTATTCGTTCACTTCAGGATCCAGATAACTCGTGTTTCGCTAAAAATCAAACCGGAAGGTTCAAAATTTCAACTCCAATAACATTTGATCAGATGACAGCATCAAAACTTAATGATCTTTCTCCGGGCAGAAAATACATGATCAATAGTGAGGGAAAATTGTCTTCCAGTGGTGAGCAGTTCATTTGCAGCTCAGAATCAGTTTCCTCAACTGAAGATGCGTATCCTGACGTAGATACACCAGTGTCTGTGAACATGATTCCGAGAAATGAAATGCAAATTGAAGATGCTGATGTGCGTAAAGGCCTTCAATTCTCTGCTGGCAGAATTGTTTTTGCCATTTTCATTGTTCTATTTGCAGTAGTTTTTCGTTTGTCTGTAACTGGTGATCCGGCTGATAGAAACATTCCTGTTCCCACCTAGAATCTTGTTCTCCGGTTTGCTTATCTTTTGCATTACTTTTTTGGATATGTTTGACTTGAATGCCGATGGTAATCACAGAATCAGCTGTATTCGAACTTGTTATCTATGTGCACTTTGCGCATTCAATTCTTTAAGGGCTGCATGGCCTATACACGCTATGAATCCTTGATGTGAACGGTCGTGCTTTGACAGCATAATCTGAATTCTTTTTTTTCTAAAATAGCTTAATTTGTATTCTGATTACGCTAATCATTTGCATCTGGTATCGTAGTTTCAATTTAGTCGTTCTGGTCTTGCGAGCCTATGAAATAATCCATTAATAAGAAGCCCAGCGAGAGAAGGTAGAACAATATTGATGATGAAACAGTTATATAGATAGGGGATAAAGTTCCAAATGTCCATATTGGATAGATAAACATAGAAACATCTCTTTTTGGCTTCCAAGTGTAAAACATATATATTTTGGCCATCGCTCTTTCTGGTGACCACCAGCATATGCATTCTCGGTTAAAGTTTCATTAAATGCAGTAAAATAAACGCAGAATAAATTATATACCTTTTTTATTCTAGAGATTAGAGAAGATCCAAGAATTGATCTGCTAACACGCATGTATTATCTTAGAAAAAAGGCAAAAGAGGAAAGGGTCGCACATGGAAAAAAGAGTCACAAATTGTCGTGCTCTATGATTTGTGCCCCTCTCCACTCTTCACCAGGGTTCACTACTAGTGGAATCAAAACTGATGCAGAGCCTGAACAGATGAAATACTCTTTTCCATACTTATCAGAATACGAACCTGGGCTGGACAAAAAAATGTCATCAAATCCCATTCTTATCAACCGGAAGAAGAGTTCTCGGCCCTGGAAAGAAAATCCAGAATCATCAAAATTGGAGCCGATTTAATAGTCCACAGTTAAAAATTTCTACTGCATCAGAATCGACTTACCTGATCTATGATTTCATACTTCGAAACCAAGCTCCTATGAAACGGCTTCGATCTTTCTGCAGGCGGCACTGCATAAACTCTGCTGAGCTTATGCTTCATGACAGTAATTGGCACGTCTTGAACAGTCCATTCTCCCGGTTTCTTTTCGGGCTGATATCCGAAAGCAAAAAAACCAGGATCCTCGGACGCCACAGCCTCAGATGGGGTCAAAATTTGATACGGGAAAGATATGGGAGGATAGGTCATGTAAGAGCAGCCATGCAGTCCTTGAACACCAGAGCCTCTTCGAGTCTTAAACTTGAAATGTCCCAATATGGCGCTGGTTAAAGAAACAGCCTTGGTCCCACTATTCCGCAAGATTACTGCTGTGGACATACTCAGTGGATAGAGCGACACCACATAAGTTATATCTAGAGTTCCTCGGGTGCACCCCAGTTCCACCTGCATTGCCATAACAACATATTCATATATCTGCGAATCGTTGGATTACAACTCAAAATCAGCGTAAAAGAAAAGGAATTCTACCTGCACAGCATCAATGGAGTCTGAATCGACATCTTTCACAGTCCAATCAAGGGGGCCAATTGCTTTCTCTTCATTGATGACCAAACCAATGCCACCTCTAGAATCAGGGAGAGTATAAAGAACCTCCTCGAATCCGTCGTCTTTCCAGTAGACTTTAGGCTTGTAGGAAGCGACATGGGCATCGGGTATCTGAAGTTTAAGGGAGCTCCCATTCCTCACAGTGAGCTCCACACTGGGAATACCGTTGGATTCGAAGAATTTAATGCCTTTTCTTCCGAACTTGGTGTCTAATGTTTCGACAGGAGTGGAAATCACGGAAGCAGATGCTCTGGTTCTGGCGGTAATCGGGACCGGCAAGGATAAAATAGAAGAAGCCATGAATATGGCTTATCTTTGCATATGGTTCTTATATCATGTCCCCATAACGTCGCAAATCTTGATAAATTAACAACCCATGTTTCTCTCTTTATTTACGCCCAAAAAAAAACCAAAAATATTTGTGCTTTTCGATTCAAAGTTTTTTGAAATACATGACTCTAGTATATAATATATATATATATATATATGATTTTTTATTTTTTATTTTTTACAAGATTTCCGTATGGGTTTAAATGCCTGTCAAAGTGTGATCGATGATAAAACTTAAAAATACTTTTCTGTTGAAATGATATTAATTATGAATTATTATACTTCGGGAAGGATGAATACAAATCTACAAATTATCCTGGTATGTTTCATAGTTAAATAATCTAATTAACCTTTTTTACTATTTTCTATGTTAACTTTTGTATAATCGACGATCAGAATTGCCTACATGGCCCATCTCCGTGAAACAAAATTTTCAGTTATTATTTTAGGCCAATAAAACACAAATGACGAACCTATTTTCGAAATCTGAGCTATAAAATAAAAATATAAAACGAGATAAATTTCAATAATGGTCAACAAACGATATTACAAGGGCAGGGGAACCTCCGAATTAGAATAACTGGGATTAAAGAACTGAGGTCACCAAAACCTACTACTGGGATGTAAAACCAACACCCCCGTAAGAACATTACCAATCCATACATATCCGGATAAAAGAACACCAAACATTTCTCGTTGCTAACTATTCCAGTTTTCTCCAAAAATTCCTTCGACAAACAAATGGTGCCAAAAAAGATGCTGAAAATTACAATAATAAACCGGTGTTTGTCAAAGCAAACTGTGTCTACAGACGATATTTAGCCCCAGGAACTCAGTCCTCGTCCATGCCTGCTGCCTGTTCTGGCCTCTTTGGACCACCGGCCGGCTTGGCCATTATGATCTGGGGGAGAATAAAACAATAACTGAATCCTCAGGGAACAAAAATGTTCACAAATTATGCAAACAAACAAGTTTATGCGAACTCTTTCTATTAGGAGTGCCATGTCGTGTCATTGCTATGAACAATGGCAAATACAGTTTTTAAGGGATTCATTTATTCACCTTAACGTTACTGAGGTAATTACATATAGTACATTTGGTAACAACATTGGTCAATGTCTAGCTTAATCATATAACCAATTGTTGTTCATAAAGCTCATAAAGCCATGAAAAATTTCGCTGTAAGACCAGTAATAGATAACAAGTTACCTGATCTACTCGCAAGACAGTACAGACCGCATCAGCAGCAAACTTTAGAGCAAACAATCTGTAGAAATAGGCGCATATCTTAGTAAACAGAGAAATTAGAGTTTCTCGATATTACCCCTTAAGTAATTTTCTTTAAGATAAGATTAAAGGTTGGTTTTGTCATTGCACCTTTGGCGGCCAAAGTAATTCCTAAAAGGCAGGCAAGATGATCGACAAATTAGGCAGTTTCATTATGATAACATTTTGGTGAAAGAAAGAACCAGCACTGGTCAAGGCCCAAAAGCTAAGTCAAGGATATTTAACTCTGCATTAGGAAACTGTTACCATTTTTTCTCCGAAAACAGCTGATGGGTTAAAAAAAGCCAAGGAGAGCTAATGTTATGTAGCAACTAGCAAGAACCGAGTCAATATTTTCCATCAATTTACCGAACATAACTAAATGAACAAAATCTAGCCAAGTTATACTATCTTGACATAGTCACCTGGAAGAATAACTTACTTGGTGACATAGAGATCCCATACATTCAATGAAGACACATCCTTGCAGATACCTTCTTCCAGATCAATGCCCACTTTTGTGTTACCAGATGCATGCTCAGCATACAATGATGATATGATCTCCATTGCATTGAGCCCAGCATTATCCGCCAAAGTTTTAGGTACCATTTCAAAACTTTCAGCAAATTTGGAAATTGCATACTGATCCAATCTGGGAAGCGACAGCTTAATTTAGAACTCATGATTGAATCAATTAAATGCAGGTTGTCAAGTTACAATAACAAGGATAAAATGAAATCAAAGAACGAAACTATTATTATACAATATAGAGGCAGTTGACCTAGAGACGTGAAATGAGCATGTATTCTTATTTTGTCAGGAACAGATTCCACTGGTCACAAAACTGCCACGTATCAAGTACTTGACGAGATAAAAATCCATACCATTAACAAATGTGATATGGTAACAAACTTTAATTGCTTAATAACCCTACACATAATTGGTGTCAAAAAATCATACAGCGAAGGGAGAACGCCCCACAACTACAGCTATATAAGATGTACACATAAATTAAAAACAAAACAACATACCCGGTTTCTTTGAACGAAAATTCCTTGAGCCTTCTGGCTAATTCAATTTCAGTAGCTGCAGCTCCAGGAATTATACGACTGTCCCTGCACATAGCCTGTTGGAAAGAATGGATTACCATAAGATCCTTGTTAAACACATTCTTGGTCACCAAAAGAGAATATAATAATAAAATAAACAGTTGGTTCACGAGTTAAACATTTCATGAAGTCCACTAACTGTAGACGCTTTACTAGGTTCAGTGGAAACTACCTTGTATGTATTCACACCATCATCGACAGCTCTTTCAAGATCATCCAGGATGCTATCAGTGCTACCTCGCAGAACAACAGTAGACACTGAATTTCCACCTTGCTCATTTTTTACAATTGTAACCTATTAAAAAAAATTGAGAAGATCACATATCAGTAAAGCACAGAGTAAAAATTAGAGTAATTAAGATAATCAAAACTAAGTGATGATGGATTGTCATACTCTGGCTCCACCTATTTCCTCCACTGAAATGGAATCTACATATCCAAGGTCATCCGGATTAGGTTGACTAAGCTTCAACTGTTTCCACAATAAAGAAAAAATGTCACAAAAAGGAAGTGCTGAAATATTGTGCACATTTTATTAAAATAAAGTAATATATCATACTTACAAGAGCGACAGAACCAGTGGTGCGACAAAAACGCCGAAGCTCAAATTTGGAGCTGATCTTTAACACCATAAGTCTACAAAACAAAGTTCCAGATTTTCAATTATATAGCAGACATTTTAGTAACAAGAGGAGTGGCAAAAGGAAAAAGGGGGCTCCACGATTGTGACTATAGGCTTGGATATAGAAATAATAACAGATTGAGTAATGAAAAATCTTAAAGCATGCATATTATAGAGATGATACCGGAAAGTAAGTGAAAGCAGAAATTGAACTTCAACAAATTATCATCTCCCACAATGTTAGAAATCACATGTTAGTGAAATTTACTAAAAAATTCCATATCCGCAAACAAGCAAACAAGATAATTATATAAAAAGGAAGTCTCAAGGATTGATAAACACAGAGGAAAAGCTTGTACTTATAGCGCTCACAGAAGTGCAACGCCATTTCCCCAACAGCTGCTCCACTAACAATGACCTTAGCACCAGCATCTGCAACTGCTTTAATGAGTTCCTCCACTTTTGACTCTTCAGTCTTTGAATAATTCTCAAGCTGGAAGAAGTCAAGGTATCGAAACAAAATATAAATAAACAAATAAACTTTAGTCTAGGACTAAAAACAAGACTTTTAACAGTTATTGCCATATACTTGATAAGAAACTAAAACATCCAATTGGTAAAGATCCCGACTTTTCGAAGGCTCCAGGCAAAGCGAAAAAAAACGCAGTAACGAGGACATTAGCATTTTGTTTGCGAAATCATTTCTCATCCAAAAAATTAAAGAATTAAATCGAACTCTACCGTATGGTCTCTCTCTGAATGGATGAAACATGACCGCTTAAGATTGTCCAGTAACCATATAATGAACAAGTATTACCACATCAGTGCATAAATGTCAGAAAATAGAGTTCAGTCTAACATAGCCATACCTGCTCAGCACTATGTATAAGGACAGTTCCTTTTGTTTCTGTAGCTGATGTATCAACACCCCCAGCGAAAACAGCAACCTGTGACAACAATTATCAATAAAAATCATGGATTAGGTTCATATCGTTGAAGCATCATTCATAGCAAGCAAACATAATTGGGCTCCAAAACATTTAACTGTCATTAAATGTCGTAAATAATTCGATACAAGGTTGAGGCAGTTTTGTGGCTAAGATGCCTATCAAAAGTAAGGATTTGCATACGAACAAAGCTTAACTTCTGCACAAATGATTTAGAAGAGCTTCCACACAACTTCCAAACCACCATGAAAGAAATTCCATTACAGCTTTTTTTCCTTTATTCATATGTAAAAAATATTAATTGCAAGGGTGAGCATTACTACCACCACAACATAATTTCTTACAATGATGTGTACAATGACATAATATCCAAGTTCTTCAGATTCAAAAATACAAGTGAATATTCTAGATCAAATTTTAAAAGGCCTTTTGATTTGTAAGAAGCAAGAAAGAAAGCAGGAATAGACGCAACAATCCAATAACATGCAAGAGAACAATCACCTTGGCCTTCTCGATTCTCTTTATAGTCCCCACAGCGTCATTCTTCAAAACAATACCTCGAACAACAGTGGAATCATGTAGACCACCACCCAAGAGCTTAGCAACTCGGACGTTATCCACATTGAAATTGGATGGGTTCTTGGGGCAAACCTGAATACAAGCCTAGAAAAAAAATTTCTAACCATTAGAAATTTCCGAAGGTAGATATTAAACCATACAAATACAGAATTGATTTACATCAGCAATTAGAGGACACAATATATCCTCCAGTCCAAATTGTTTGCTGGCAACTGCAGATCTCATTCGTGAAATAACTTCGTCTTTTTCTCTAACATTCATATTCTCCGAACCATTTTCAACCAATTCCTCCAGTATCTCGAGTGTCTGAAACAATAGGGTACTAAATTAACTTAAACGAAGTAGGGCAGAACTACTTTCACTTTCAACATAGGTAAGATCTAAAACCCCAAACCTTATTGATCGCCTTTGTGTATCCAATTATAATCTCACTAGGGTGCAGCCCCATCCTAATGAGTTCCTCTGCATTCTGCAGAAGTTCCCCAGCAAATGAAACCGTCAAATTGGCTCCATCCCCAATTTCCTCTTGCTGGGCTTTTCCAGCCAGAACCAAAAGTTTGGCTGCAGGATGCTGAACCTCAAGCTCATTTACTATTGTTACCGCATCATTGGTGACAAAGAGCTTATCCAAGTGATTGATGACCATCTTATTCATACCTGAACATGACATAAGGACCATGTGAGGGGAAAATTGATGAAGAACTCAACAAATCATGAGTGACATGGATAGAAGCATCCTAAAAATAAAACTGATAGGTTTTAAACTGTAAATAAAAGATAGAAATTTAAAATACGTCAGCAAGTATTAAGGAGTTCGCATATGGTAGTTGGAGAAAGAAGCATCAATTAAGATGAATACGAATATCAGGAAAACCACTTTCAATTATTTAGAATTTTGGATGCTCGGTGACAGACCAGCTAGTGTTGTTAAATATATAAACTAAGTAATAAAACTAAAATATTATGCTTATCGATGGTCACCATACGAAGATGAAGCTAGTTTAAATGGCAGTAAGCTACTTCGATAAAACAGCAACGACGAAAGGAGTCCCATAAGCAAACAAAATCGACCTAAAATCATGGTTTAGTACATACACTACTGTTCAAGATACAATATTTCCCTTTCATACTGAGTCTCTACACTTAATTTCTTTAAAGAAAAAAGTATTATGCTCAGGAAAACCAGTGCAAACGGGATCGAACATTTCATAAACCAACCGGTCGAACAAGGACTACAACTTTACAAAAACAGAAAAAACTTCAAATGCAAAAAGGAAGCGTTAAAAAGAGACCATTGGGTCCGAGAGAGGTGCGAGTAATAGTGGATAGCTGCTTGCACGCGTCAATATTCTTCAGCACCGCCTCGTCCAGGCCCGAAAGATGCCGGTGCCCCTCCTTCAGCATTGACTGTATGCCGTACGGCTGCATTCCAAACCCAACCATTTCACACCCCCAATTGACTCAAACTCAGACTACTCACGCGCCGAAATACACAAAAATTGAAAGCCCGAGATCTGTTGTGCTGCTGGTGTATGTATATGTATATATGTGTTTGTTAATACAGAGGACGCAGGAATGAATTAAAACCCAGAGAGAGCTCTGAAAAGTGGAAACCCTACTCCACTCAGACTTAATTACCCGTAGATCCTACTTGAACCCGAATTCTCGCGGATCCAGATTCAACCCGAATCTTGGTACGTTAATAATAACTAAATATTAATTATTGCCTACAGACCTGGTTCTAATTGGACTTCAATTTATTTTAGTTTTGGGTTGGAACAGCTTGTACGGTAGGCCCAATAACATTATTTGTGGCCCAATCTGAAAACCTTAAACCCTACTGGAGCAACTTGGTCGAAGCATGCTCTGGTTGTGGCCATCTTAGAGAATCTCATAGTACGGAGAGTGAAAACATCGTTAGTGTAGACCATGAGACCTCCCAGGGGACGCGGTGATAGAGGTGGACGCAGGGGCGGCAGAGACGGAGGTCGGAGCGATAGAGGCGGCAGATTTGGAGGCCGTTTCGGTGGTGGTCGCGGCGCTCCTCGCGATGAAGGCCCTCCGTCAGAAGTTGTTGGTATGTGACCTGTGTTGACGCACTTGTGTCCTCTGTATGAAATTTATTGCTGTGATTTTCACTGCATAGTCTTGTTGAATGGGTGGTTTATGCACAGAGGTTTCTACATTTGTTCATGCTTGCGAAGGAGATGCGGTGACGAAGCTTACAAATGAAAAAATACCTTACTTCAACGCACCTATCTACCTTCACAACAAAACACAGATTGGGAAAGTGGATGAAATCTTCGGCCCCATCAATGAATCAGTGAGTACTCCTCTTTAAGTTGTAATATTATGATGATAGTATGCGTTTGGTGTTCGAGCTTATATATTGCTTATTATATTCTAACATCTTGTGCCGTGCTGGTATTGTAGTATTTTTCCATTAAGATGATGGAAGGTATTGTGGCGACATCGTACGCTGCTGGTGATAAGTTCTTCATAGACCCTGCTAAGCTCTTGCCACTCTCAAGATTTCTATCTCAGCCAAAGTATGACCTCTTTTCGTTTGTTTCATTTTTTGTTTTGATTTTTTTTTTTACGAAATGGCTGCAGGGAATTTTCTGTCTTGCTACTGGGAAGATCCATTCTTTTTGCTTATTCGTGTGTTTAGCTGAATATGCTGTGAGACAATGATTACTGGCTGACATGATTGACTGCATATGTAATTTGTGTAATTTAACCTCTGAATGTGTGAGTCTGGTTTACTTATAGACAAGAATATTATGCAAATGGTTACTCAGAATTCAATTACCCCCAAACATCTCAGCCGTTTACCTAATTGAAAAGTTGAAAAGATATTTCGGGTTAGTTATCCCATATTTGAAATTAGAGCCTTCCGAGTTGAAATTTTAATGCTATTTGATACCTTTGACTAAATTTGGATGTGGCAAAGAGTGAACCTAATTTGGTTTACTGAATGCTTGCGTATTATCTTGCTCCGGTCTTTTCCTTGGAAGTCTACATAAGGTACACCAAGTTAAGGAAATGCTTGTTCCATGGTGACTTCTTGTTTTTTATTTTTGGTACGTGCTTCCAGTGGATCTGTGAATGGACTTTATGAATTGTTTATTTGATTTTATATTGGGAACTTTTGATTGTATTCACTAGTATTGTTTATGACTTATTGTCCAATGAGTAATTTTCCAACAACACGCCTGAGTCTTAAATCATAAAAGTTTGTGATATCCATGATTTGTCTATCAGTGTCAGATTCTGTGTGAAAAACAACCTCTCGATATCTCCTACAAGCTAGCGTTAACGATTGTCTTTTGCTTGTATGTTTTCCCAAAGAACAGAATTCACCTGATTTCTTTACTATAACTGCAGCTCATGGTTTGTTATCTGTTTCTGCAGAGGGCAACCACAGGCAGGTCGAGGTGGTCGTGGTGGTCGTGGTGGATTTCGTGGAAGAGGTGGGCGCAGCGGTGGATTTCAAGGAAGAGGTGCTCCAAGAGGTAGAGGTGGTTTTAGAGGTCGTGGTGGTGGTGGTTTCAGGGGCAGAGGGTGATCATACATCGTCCGCTTATTGCCATCTCCGGGTATTCAACGTGATTCACAATTGAAATTGTAGCAAGTGTTCAAAAATTTTTCTGTACAACTGCTACGACTCTGCTACTAGTTTCCATGTGCTAATCTATTGGACGAGATTTTCTGTCTTTTTATTTTTGATTTGTATGGAACCAGTTTTTCTTCCATAGTTCCTTTCTGGGAGGATATAGTTTGCATATTGTGTTTGTTATTTAACATACCTAATCTTATTTGTGAATTTATGATTACCCCAAACCAAGTGTACTGGATATTTCGTAGATATTTTTGCAGATTTAGAGAGCATGTTGGGGATTCTTGCAGAAAAATTAAGTTTGCTTGGTATTTTTCAATATTTTGAATTTCAGATTTTTGCATAAGGTTGTTTGTGCAACCCCTGGATTGAAGCTATGTTTTTCTCATCAAACAGATATATTTTCTTGCACGCTATTCTGTACCTATATCATATCATATTCCGATTATATAAAAAAAAAAACTTGGAGAAAACAACAAATTCCATTGATCCGAAGTTCAACCTGTCCCCTGACAGCTACATGAAAATAAAAAGAGCAGGATCCATATTCTTGTAATTACTGGTTCAGAGAAATATAAATAGTACCTTCTATATAGTTTGGTTGTAACAAAAACCATGAATGAAATTCTCTCTTTCTCCTTACTGATAATGTTCATATGAGAAATCTCGTTGACTGATCTGCATAGAATTAACAGAATGTTTTTGGACAAGGACTTGGGAGAGGATAATAATGTATATAAGACGAACGAAAACTATGGAAATATGGTTGACTTTATAATAGAGCCTTCAATCCCATTAATGTAATAGCCGTGCGTGTGAGCAAATATATAATATTTATACATTCAACACATACATTATGGTATGCACTATGATTGAGCTCAGAAACTTGACACCATGCGTTCGACTACAAATTTGAATGCGCACATTCATCCAAATTGCTCTCTTAGCCAACCCTCTTAACTTTAACTGTATACTTTTTTATTATATTGGTGGAACTTCAGAGATTCCAATTTGTAACTAGAAAAACCAATTAAAAAGTGTAGGAAAATTCACGAGCTTTTTAAGAGATGACTATCGACCTTCGAGTCATGTGAGACCAAGGCGGATCGCTGGAAACATTGAGAAAACTTGCGCCGATAACCAATTTTTGTTTACATATGATTATGAAATTTTAAAAGTTGAGGGGATAAAAATAAGGAAAGCCATGATACAAAAACAATTTGATTTTTTGTATGTTCTTTTTTCTCACATAAAAAAAAGACCACTGCACAAAATTGCCTGCGTCGGTGCGTCAAACACGCCTATACTGCTTTTTGGACCATTTTCACATATATTTCACACACTGAGTGCTGAAAATAAAGTTAGCACTACTAACAAAAATCCAACACTTGTCATCAAATTTAGATTGTTAAATGGATCGATAATCCCTTTTGAGAATGAAGAAGTATAATTAACTCGGATGGACATGAAGAACGAGGGTATAATTTATACTATCTTAACATGTAGCGTGACCAAAAGACAATTGAGAGTGGTTAAACATTGTCTCAATATTCCTTCCTATCCAAAATCATGGCACAAATAAATTATCGTGTTTCCATATAAAATTAACAAACTGTCCTTCACTTAGACATAATTATTGAGAAAATCGATGTATTATTGAGCAAAACGGTGGTTGGATGGGTTTATGTATTTATTAAAATAAATAAGTAAAGAGAATTTGGGAATGATTTTATAATACTATTGGCTCGATCTAATATATGCATGGCCCCGACAGTAGGTAGTGTGGATGTGGGGTTGGGGGGTGCATTGGTATATGGTTGGTTTGGGCCATTTCTAATTAAATTCTCTCTTTCGATATTTCACCTACTGCCTCATTTTTCGGTGTCCCCTCCACAAATATCCCCCCATATTCTTAAATACGTTTCTCAAATTATTTGAGAAATTTTATAATGTCATATGCTTGCCTTTTAATCTACATATATAATATCATCATGACATTTTCGTCTAATTAATTATATTCTTGTGTAAACATTTTCTTAATGATTTCTATTCGAGATACTTAGTGTCTAAATGAAGATAATGATCATAATAATTATGTCGAAGCGTTAGCCGTGGGGAATCCCATTATAGAGATTGTGGAGTCTACTGACCACACTATTTTATATAGGTTAATGGTGATTATTTAAATATTATAATTTTATCATTTTATCTTGGGAGGTTGCTAAATGATAACCGGAATACATTAAGGTATAGTTAGTCTATTTAACATCAAATAAAATGGAATATGTCTATTTCTAGAATAAGCAGTTCACATTATTTTATTAAGAATAGTATCATATATCGATAAGTTAATCATTTGAAACGATCTTTAGATTAACATAATGGTAGAAAGAGAACTTTATCGCATCATGACTCCAAACGATTTGCTTTAACCATCGTAACAATCACATATTATTGGTTGCTAGAGAATCCAATTGGATTTGCCAATTAATCACAATACGTGATCGTTCTTATATATAATTTATAAATTTTTTCGAACTAATTCGACTCAGGCACCTTAGTAATAGAACTTCTTAAAATTTTTACTAAAGAATGTTGAATCGGATTATTAAAGCAGCTCGGTTTTAGCGTGTGGGTTGACTGGTTAAACCGGTGGAATACTCGACATGTTATAGCCACGTACATGTACAATTATTCATCCACTCATATAATTATATTATCGTCCGATTTATGTTGGATCATGCTGTAATTTGTGATCAATAATACACACATGCTTGGATTTTATAATATGTGATTGCTGTATACATGCCATCTATAATGTATTTTCGCAG
Source organism: Dorcoceras hygrometricum (assembly GCA_001598015.1). Taxonomy (NCBI): domain Eukaryota; kingdom Viridiplantae; phylum Streptophyta; class Magnoliopsida; order Lamiales; family Gesneriaceae; genus Dorcoceras; species Dorcoceras hygrometricum. The sequence continues at coordinate 318,564 of KQ990519.1, forward strand.
ATGACAAATTGTCGTATTCGTTTTTAAATTAATACAAATTGGATGACTATCTCTATAGTTCAGAGAAAAATCATTCATGGATTTGCTTGACAAGAATAAGAAAATAATGGTTAACAAATCTAGATTAAACAAAAAGGACTAGATTTTTTGGTATGAGGATGGATATTTACTTTGTCCGATAAAAGTAATTATATAGAGTAGGATCCATTTGAGCAATTTACTTTTTCATCTGATTTATCAGACTGTTTAGATATAGTTTTATAGTTTAAAAAATCAATTTAACTGAAAAACTGAACTTAAACTGTTAAATCAACTAATTCAACGAAAAATGATTTAATTGTTTATTCACCATTTCTAAACACTAAATCGGTTGTATCATATGTTCTTTTCTTTGAAAGTTAACTCATTAATGGACTAACTCTTGTATAGGTCAGAGGCCCATTGACCCATATAGGTTGGTAAATCGAGGGATATGCACGAGTAGACAGGGACCCGGGGGAGAGGGCTCATATAACGGACTAACTCCCAGAGTATACCCCCACAATATTTCAGTGGGGAATATGCTCCACACGAAAATCGAACCCGTGAAGCCGGGGAAGTTATTCTCACATCACCCCAGGTTTTACCAACTCGCATGTGCCCCTGGGGCGTTGTATCATATGTTCTAGTTCGTCGTAAAAGAGCTTACGAAAAATCATCAATGTTTTATACCTCTTAGGAGAAATTTTGCATTACAATGTATCACATATTTCTTTTTTTATTTCTTTTTTTTTTTTGTTTTTGAGTTATCCATTTTTGTATTAATAGAAGTATTTTCATTACGATCGTATTGGATTTTGATGATTCGATTATTCATGAAGTGGTAAAGTATATAAACACGGAATTGATCATTTATACAAGTATTTTTTTTTTCAGGGATTTTATCTAAGTAACATGGTTTGTAAAATCTAGGCTCTTACATAATTACTAACAACTATGGTTCCATCTTCATAAAAATTATGATTGATGACCTGAAATTCGAATAAGATTTAAGTACAAGGGAATCGAATTTTATAAATAAAAAACGAGAAAGCCGACACGAATAAATTACTTTAATCGTAACGATGAAGGTTTTTATAATTTAAAAAATTTACCCGCCGTTGCTCGAAAAAGTAAACCGATTAAAGTAGTAGAGGGAGGAAGGTGCCGACATTATTTATATACACATAATAATTATCGTCGATTATAATAATGATAAAATAAAAGAATTAATTTCAAACTACAAACGCGCGCACGTATGCTTCTCAGTGACCCTTCTTCTTTGTCGTATGTAAATGTCAAAGGCCTATATATATATCTGTATTTCGCTGCGATCTTTACATCCATTAATTCTTCTTTCTGAAATCTACCTGCTCATTTCAAACTCTCAATCTAATCCAAAGGGTTTGCTGGTTTTTTTGTAGTTTTCCATCCCTTTTGATCAATGGCGGGATCACCAAATCACTCGAACATGGATGTGGATAAACTCACCAACCAAATCTTCTCCATACTCGAGAACAAGTTCCTCTTCGGCTACCATCATGAAGTTAAGCAACCATATTCGGTGATGCCGCAGGTCGCGGCCGGTAAAGTTAGGATCCTTAGCATTGACGCCGGAGGGTCCACCGACGGTATCCTCTCAGCTAAGGCTTTGGTCCATCTGGAAGCCATTCTGAGAAGAAAGTCCGGCGACCCGAATGCTCGAATCGCGGATTACTTCGACGTGGTTGCGGGTTCCGACACTGGAGGAGTCCTCGGTAGTCTGCTTTTTACGCGTGGGAAGGACGGATCTCCTCTGCTCACTTCTGAGGAATCTTTCAGGTTCATGGTGGAAAATTTACGGAAATCCCCGCAGGGAGGAGCTTACCGGCGATTTTTCCGATCGACGAAGTCTGACAAGGCTGTTTTCCGCAAAGTGTTCGGGGATATGTCTCTCAAGGATACAGTGAAGGCTGTGCTGATCCCGTGCTACGATATGACCACCGGTGCGCCGTTCCTGTTCTCGCGTGCGGACGCGTTCGAGATGGACGGCTGCAATTTCAGCATGGCTGCTGTGTGCAGGGCCACGGTGGCTGGTCAACCGGTGGAGGTGAAGTCAACGGACGGGAGGACGAAGATGGCGGCGTTGGGTGGTGGGGTTGGGATGAGCAACCCCACGGCGGCTGCAATAACCCACGTTCTGAATAACAAGCAAGAATTCCCCATGTGTAAAGGAGTGGAAGATTTGTTGGTTGTGTCATTGGGTAATGGCGAATGTAGTTCAGAGCATATAAGTTCATCACCTTCTCCCATGGCGGCATACGTCAAGATTGCCGGAGATGGGGCCGCCGACATGGTATGCATACAAACACATATATATTATATTGATACTTCAAATAATTTAAATCTGCAATATTGCTCAGCTAACGAAGCAGTTGGCTAATTATGTTTTATGTTTTTTATATTGTGCAGGTTGATCAAGCTGTGTCCATGGCATTTTCTCGGTCAAACTCAACCAGTTGCAGCAACTATATTCGTATTCAGGTATTTGATTATTGTCCATTTATTATGTCAGTGCATTCATTTCGAGTTAAACTTGGACCCATATGGATAGGCCAATAATAATATTTCCTCTACAATACTCTGTTATGCCATATTCAAAATAGTGTATATAATTACATTAAAAGAATGCATGGTTGATATTTTTGCAGGGAAATGGGACAGCATTTAATACAGAAAAGAAGAAGAAAAATAGAAGAAGCATGGAGTTAATGGCGGACCAGATATTGGGACGGAGAAATGTGGAATCCGTATTATTTAAAGGGAAAAGATCGGTTGAGCATACAAATTTGGAGAGAATGGAGATGTTTGCAGGAGAGCTAATCAAAGAGCAGGAAAGGAGGAAGAACAGCAGTCTACCAACTGTGATTTTGAAGCAGTCATCTTCTTCACCGAGAACATCCTCTGCAACCACACTCTCCACTCTTTCTTCATATAATTGATCACTTCATTTCATTTTATTTATGTAACTTGTATGTATGAATGTATAGTGTGTGTGTGTGTGTATATATTTGTAGCGAGATCTATTTTTGTATGTTGGGGGGTTTATTGTAATGTTTTTTCATTCAAAATCGGACTCGTGGTTCTTCATGGGAGTTGATTTAGGTTTTGGATATAATATGGTCTAGTTTTAATCAAGAACTTATTTATTTTGTCAAATATCATTATTCTAGTAATTTTCTTAACATAGAAATACCTTTGGTGGGTTTTTAAAGATTGAAACAGTATTTTAATACATGACATTAACTATCTGTCATAAATGAATTGGTCGTACGGAATATAGTATATTATCTTTTTTATGAAAGTTAACCAATCAATGGGTTAATCCTTGTGCTGGTTAGAGGTCCTTTGACCCAATGTTTTTAAAACCGGACCGGTAATCGAACCGGAAAAGCCTTAGAAAACGGTTCAACCGGTCCGACCGGTTCAACCGGACGGTCGAACCGTGTTTGTTAAAATAATAATATTATAATATTTTTATATGATAAATAAAATTGTGAATACATTTATAATTATTATTTTATAGTTTACTTAACTTTTTAGCCAAAAAATATAATAAAAATCCAAATTAACATCACATTTCAAATTATAAAATTAAATAGCATACGAGTAACAACCCAACAGTGATTACAAAGTTTAAGTTCGCGAGAAAATACAAGTTAAATCATAGAAAAAAATTTAAAATACAAATTTTTAATTCCAAAATAATATTGTGGAATAAAAAATCAAATAATATAACATAAGGAATCAAACCAACAATTGAAAGTACCTCGAGTAGATAGTCCCACAGTCACAAATCTTGCAATGACCTTTCCAATCTGACTGAACAGCATACTTTTTTGAACATCTCTCGCATTTCCATCTCTTTCACCATGGGTTACCCCCCCGTTCCCCGTTTCGCCCGGCCCGCCCGGCCGGTCCGGTCCGGTTCTGTAAACACTGCTGTTTGACCCATACATGTTGGTAAATCGAGGGATATGCACGAGTAGACAGGGGCCCGGGGGAGAGGTCCTATATAACGGACTAACTTCCAGAACATAATCCCACAATATTTCAGTGGGGAATATGCTCTACACGAGAATCGAACCCGTGAAGTCGGGGAAGTTACTCCCACATCACCCAGGTCTTACCAACTCGTCTGTGCCCCTGGGGGAGAATATAGTATATTATCATTAATATATATTTAATATAATAAATAATTTATATAAAAATCTAAATATATATATATATACACAAAAATACTTACCAAGGTTAGGTATCAAAAAATTCAGAAGTTACATACACATATTATTATTAGTCACATTTTCAAAGAAAAAAGGATCGAAATAATAATGAGTATATATGTAGCCATATTAAATATTATAACAAATATCTTTTAGTCTAGATGAAAAGGGTGGGGCAACCAATAATAATTTTGGGTTCATCCTTCAAATTTCTTAAAATTATTTTTTAAAAGAAGTTAAAAATATACTGACAAATCGATTATTGGTTTGGTTTGATCGATTCTTTACGAGGTAAACTGGTAAAATACTTGTATATCTTCTCCATATCGAACCCATGGTCGTTTCACGATCGAAGTGATTACTCGATTTGAACCGGGTTGCATCAATAGTATTAATCTCGTAAATATCTCACGTTACCTATTTTAAATATTATTATATTACAAACTTTCTCCCACTTGTTCGATGTTCCAAATAAATTAAATAATCACACCTCTTTTCATATCAAACCGAAATAAAAATATTCAATACTCGTCCTTCGCAACTAATAATATAATGTGTATACGTTTGAGTCTTTATATATATTGTCTTCAAGAGGTAGTAAACTCGGGTCCTCTTGGTTATGCTATTGCCTCTATCGGGCTACGCTTCAAAATTCAGGGCCCATCACAGGTATAACGTACACTGGGCTGGCCCAGTGACATAGCAGCACAACTTGCGTCTGCATTTGCAAGACCGTTCCCATTGCCTTTTTTTTATATACATACATATATAGTTTGTAAATGTATTTCTTGGTACTTCAGCAGGATAACTCTGTCAATATTTGCAGTAGCAGTTTGCTGTAACTGAAAATTGGAGAAAATTGTATCACTTCTTTAATTAATTATTTCACAAACCAGAAGAAGATTATATCACTTCTTTAATTAATTCTTTCATAAACCAGGTTCGAATGCATATTCATGTCTTAAATTATGTAAGCATTTAGCAGCAATGATTATATGTAGTACAGAACAATTGTCGCTTTACCAAAAATTATCATTGGTGGTAACGGTGCAATTTCAATCTTTTACATCGTATAACACGAGCATCACAATTCGATCGCTCTATCTAATAAGGACAACTATTATACCTCAACAATATATCTCCAGGTCTGGAATTGAGTCTTAAAAATAAAATAATATAAGGAAGGGTGGCAATGTAACAAAAAGAATTTTTAGTACAAATGAAATAATCATACGAGGTTACATATCAAACAAATTTAGTGGTGGAGGTTATATATCTAACTAACCCTATTTAAACCATAATGACTTCTTAGTGTTGAGATTTGTAGGCAAGGTAGAACTTTATCAGAGATTTTTGAATAATATGGACATATTTGAGGAGGGGGGAAACAAGCAACGAGCGTCAAATATATTGAGTTACTAGTTTTGATATTAGAAAAGTTAGCTATATATGTTATTTATTTTATGGAAATATATGTAGTTTCTACATGACATTTTTTAGATAATAATGCAATATAAGTATCTGAGAGAGTGTATTTTAGAGCCAAATTACATACATAAATAGGCATAGAGTTACATACGTGCGAATTGTGTGTGGACATATATCTACATAACACCTCTCTTGAAAATCAGAAATATTATAAAATCAACAATAATATTTAACAAAATAATCAAAGTTTCATATTTTTTGATGAATAATTTAAAATATAAAAAAACCAACCTTTCATTTTATCCATCATCATCACCATCTTTCTCATCTCTCCACAAGCAAATGCAATTTCTGCTACTCAGGTAGCTCTGATCAATCCAACGGCCATGGAGGTCGCTATGGCTCACTGCACATCCCTCCTACTTCCAGCTCAAACGTTGAGAAGAAATAAGCTCCCCATTTCCCCTCCCCCCTCACTCCTATTCAAGTGCTCTGATTACTCTGCTGCCCACAAAAATTTCTCAGCAAGAACAGCTCGTCGTCCCATCTGGGCTCCTGGGTATGCGAAATTCCTCATTTTTCATTTCATTTAGTGTGAAATCTTGGTCACTCGTTGATTTGTGGAACTTTGATGAATCTTCTTCGTTGCCTCTGAGTATACACGTATGTTGTATTTCGGTTTTTGGTTAAAAGATTAATGTTCCCATGGATTTCAATCTTAAAGTGGTCATTAAAATGGATCATTATTTGACGAGTCTATATGAAAGATTACACTGTCAGGCCTGCTCTAAAGTTGATGCAGCTGGAAGTGATTCTTGGTGGAACAAAGCTGAAAATTTCAAGGATGCCTTCTGGAGATTTCTGAGGCCCCACACCATACGTGGGACTGCATTAGGATCCGTGTGAGCAAGTCTCAATGATGACTCTCTACTTTTATCAAGTTTATCTTTGCTAGTGAAAAAACATAGATATGTGATAAACCCGTGTGGTTCGTTTGTTGACAGCTCCTTAGTTACCAGAGCTTTAATCGAGAATCCGAAGTTAATAAGGTGGTCACTACTTCTGAAGGCATTTTCTGGACTTACAGCACTCATTTGTGGAAATGGCTACATAGTTGGAATCAATCAGATATATGATGTAGGAATTGACAAGTGAGCTACTCCATACTGCACGCCTCGGTTTGCAAAATTGAGTTTACTTATAGCATGGACTACTGTCTTTAAGAGTTCAATTTATCATGCCATTTGTCATGAAGCATGCACTTATGTTCTTGTTTCCGCCTGCACTCACCTGATAGTGTCGTGATTTTCGAATTCCTGTCTTGAACTGCAGGGTGAACAAACCTTTCTTACCTATAGCTGCAGGAGATCTTTCAGTTAGATCTGCATGGTTCTTGGTGTTGTCTCTGGGGTTTGTTGGTGTTCTGATTGTTGGTTTAAACTTTGGTCCTTTCATCACTTCTCTATATTGTTTTGGTCTTTTCCTTGGAACCATTTACTCCGTTCCTCCATTTCGAATGAAGAGATTTGCTGTCGTAGCATTTCTTATTATTGCCACGGTATGGTTCTGGTTCATGGAAGCTGCACGTAATTCTTTTAGTTTCCTTCAAAGTTGTACTTGGCCAAAAGTTTTTGTAAGCTAGCAAGTGTAGAGAAGATTCAAAATTTTTGTAGCTACCTTACCATGGATACGAAATTATGTTCAAATTGCATTTACCAAAATTGTAATTAAACAACAACTTTCTGGAAGAGATTAGAAGAATTGTTGAATTACTTTCTTTCAAAACATGGGTAAACATATTAATGCCTTGAAACTTGATCTAGTTCCTCGGTTCCTCCAGCCAAATTACATTTTTTGTGAGTTTTTCATCTAGGCGCGTCCACCAGAATAATATTGTAGAATTTGTTGGTTAGGTCATCCTTTTGTGATTTTTCCTTTCTAATATAATGAGATGGTGAAAATGTATCATACTTTTAAGTTTCATATTTTCTCTTCTTATTTGCAAACTATTTTGCTAGAAGGAAATGTACTTTCTTTTCATTGTTCTGTTTTCCTCATGCAATTGATTATCTGTGAATATGTAACATATATACTTTAAAAATCTTTCTTACAATCCTTAATATGTTGATAATGCTTAAGAGTAATGAGGTGAATAATTGTTATTTTTTTTTATTATCTGTCTTGAACATAATATCCACAATATGCTTTTGTAGGTTAGAGGGTTCCTTCTTAATTATGGTGTCTATTATGCCACTAGAGCTGCTCTTGGACTGACGTTTGAATGGAGGTGAGTTGCTACAGAAAACCACCGTCCACCCATGAGCTGCTTTTGTGTTTCTGAAGATATTCTGATTTTGGCATTACGTTTTCCTTCTTCAGCTCACCTGTTGCTTTCATCACCACATTTGTAACATTATTTGCGTTGGTTATTGCCATAACTAAAGATCTCCCCGATGTTGAAGGTGATCGCAAGTAAGTTATGGGACCCATTTCTTGGCACTCATACTGATTCTGGCTTAGGCACTACTGAGTCAATTTTTGTTGTTTTCCTTCAATTTGGGTGTCTACCTTTGACATTAATTCGACAACCCACAGTTATTTTACAGTTTTTTTAAGCATGCAATTTACTTTAAATTTCATGTAAACAAAACTTGTCTTCGTAATGACAAATTTGTCCACATAAGATTGTTTGCAAGTTTAAGGTACTTCTATGATTGCTAAAGTCTTCATGGTTTATTGTGGAGCATAAAGGTTTCAGATATCAACTTTGGCGACAAAGCTTGGTGTGAGAAATATTGCAATTCTGGGTTCTGGACTTCTGTTAATAAATTACATTGGTTCTATTTTGGCAGCATGTTACATGCCTCAGGTAAATGTGATTTTCACCCAACTATTTTTCACAATTGCCGTTTTTAATTGTCCTTAGAAAACCTTATGATATCATTTTTCCTCTCAACAAGGATTATTCTGAGTATAGATTGACTTGAAATACGTACAGGCCTTCAGGAGAAGTTTAATGATCCCTGCACATGCTATTCTGGCATTAGGTTTAACTAGTCAGGTATCTGTTAAGCTTTGTTGTGATGATGTGAGTGCATTCATTTGTTTATCATGTTTTTAACCTAATTATCTTCATTTTTCAGTTCCATCTATTTCTTTTGAAGCATGGCAATCAATCGCTTCCACGTTTTTTGAGGAAATTGTTGCAATATTTCCCTGTTTAGATGCTATTATTTGTAACGACGTGATCTTATGTTTGCAGGCTTGGGTATTGGAAAAAGCGAATTATTCCAAGGTGATTCTTGGTTTTTTCTTTACTCTTATTCTGCACCCTTGTGTGCTTATACATAAGTTTGAGTCATTGACTGTTGATGTTATAATACTTTCACCCAGTAAATAAGTTGTGCATTCAATTCTTCAGTTTAAATAGAAGCTAAAGAATGATCTTTTGTTTGCGGTCTTTCTAATTCATACTGTTAAGAGTTTGTAACTTTGTTTATGTGGTCACGTCCCGAACATTCACAAGCATCTGCCACAGTGCGGGAGTTCCCGCCGCAAACGATTTCACAGGCTCCTTTTTTCTCTCTTTAAACCTTAATCGCCATCATATCGTTAGGTTCCTTTAAATTGTGCTTTTATTGGTAACTGATATCTTCTTCCCATTGCCAAAGAAATGTGTATCATTTCTAATCCATTCTAATCATCTGGTAGTTAATAAATTCTTCACCATGGATATAGCAGCTTGTTCTCTCGACAGTTTTAACAATTAGTTTATGGATTCAACCTCAGTTTGAATAAGATTCACGGACTGAAAGAAGAGCAGTAAGATGCGATCAGATGCCTGTTCAGTAGAATTAGTTTTTGCTACTCCACCCCTGAAATACATAAGATAAATCTCAGCTTAAACTGTTGATGATATTTCCACTCCAGTGCATCTGATTCTATATGTTGGTTTCCATGTTTAATTTAGCAACTTATATCGAAGAGAATTCACCCTTTCTGTAAGTTTAGATGCCAAGAATCACTGTGCTGGTAATCTGCTAAATATATACTATATGTGTCTTTTGGGCTATTGAGCAAGTTCTTAGAAAAATGAATTATGTGTCGTATCGTGTAGATAATTTTGACGGTCCCTCCCTTGCTTCTTATTTGCCTAGATGCTAAATCAAGATCCCAGAAAAAGAATCTTTCATGAATTTCTTTTATTCTTGCAGGATGCAATCGCCGAATTTTATCGTTTTATATGGAACCTGTTTTATGCGGAGTACATCATATTCCCTTTCATCTAGTGAGGTTCAAATTTGATCTTCATATTGGAAAGGTGCTAAGAACTTGGGAAGGTGAAGCGTGACCAAAAGAAACGCAAACTGAAGATAACAATCAGCTTAGACAGAGAAGCAGGACAGTGACAAGGTAACTGGTTCGGCGCTATCAATCTTCATAACCACATCAAATATAGTTGCGTTCATCCATTAAGGACAAGAATCAGCGATTCTTCCGGAGTGTTGTCCCAGATTACAATTTCTTTGATTTGTTAACAGAAAATAATTTTGTGTCCCAGAGAAATTGTTCGATGAAATGTTATTTCTGGTATTTCTTAATAGACTTTGGCATCTGAAAATGATTCTTGTGATCAAGATGCGCAGGCTTACACTGGAAGTGGAGCGTGCATTTTGTTTAACTTCATGTTTTCATCTGAGAACTTTTCCTGCACAGAATGTTAGTTTCCATTAAATTATTCCCATCAAAATGCTTTATGTTGTATAGCATAGGACAAGCCGTAACATTGTTTCTCTATCCTTGAACAATCGAATCTCATAAAATCCAGATGGAAATTGGGTTTTGGTCCCCTATGTTATATTATTATCTTGTACGATTTCAGTCTCCTGCCACGAAACTCCTTTTCTCTTGATGCAACTCCAGATAAGATTTCGGTCGAAATTTGATAAGATTCCACGCACAAATCCACTCAGACAGAGTCATGTCTTGTCGTTCTTGCACCGAAGCAAAGAAAAAAGGACAAGGGAAAACCAAAACCATAATTTACATACATAATTATCTATGTACAGGTAAAAAGGACATACACCATATCTCCACAAGAAGAAAGCAAAAACAAAATATCTCAGTTTCAGGTATTACGATATTCCCTCGAAACTAAAAACTACTGAATCAACTGCGTACGTGGTCACTAAATACAAGCACGTACGGATACCAGATTCAAAGCTTTTTAGAAATTTCCCAGAAATAAACCCAGTGGCTATATTTCAACGGCGCATCCAGATTGAACGAATCCCGAATATGTCTCATCGGGTATAATATTAATATTGATTTTATTTTTATCATCCACAAGATAGAAGATATGTGGGGCGCCCTGATAAGCCGACCCGGTGAGTAGGCTCCATTTCCCGAGGTCGACACCAAATGAGCCCACGCGCACAGCCTGGTCGTTCGCCCCCCAACGTATCAATTCCTTCGTGTTGCCGCGGAAGCCAACACAGGACCTGGGGCACTCGCGCACGCGCCACGCGTCCTCCACGACTCTCCACTCGCCGCCGCCTCTGACGTCGTAAACCTCAGCGCTGCTCTTGAAATTCCCTTGCGACTCCGTGTCGTAGCCGCTGACGACCCAGAACTCCGACCCGATCACGATTCCTTCGCACTCGTCCCGCTCTTCTTTCATCCGCGGCAATTCACTCCACTCGTTCCGCTTTATATCGAAAATCCAGGCGGAATTCAATGCGTTCTTGCTCGCGTCGTGCCCTCCGGCGATTATCACCTTCCCATCAACGCCGGCGGCGGCGAAAAAAGACCGCACCGACGGCATGTCCGCGCACTTAGTCCACTCCAGGGTGGTGAAATCGTACATAAACACATCCTTCACGGGCTCCCAACTCGATGGGTCCAATCCACCCATCACGACAATCTTACCCTCCGTGCTGGTTATTTGACAGAACATGGGCAGCCCATCCGGGTACTTGGGAACCTGGTCGAGTCTATCCCAGCTCCGAGTCAACGGGTCGAACAGGGAAATAGCGTACCTGGGTTGATTCGCCGGCTTGGAGCCGGATTCAGCAGGAAGCGCCTGAACCAGACACGCCACCTTGTGGGTAAACCCATATTTCTTCCTGTGGTAGTAGAAATCCTTGCTCTGAATGAGCTCACGCCAGCCCTTGCACACTTGGGAGGAGACTCGGTGAGCCGAGAAGTGCAACCGAGCCAGGCATTCAAGCGCAATATCTTCCGGCAAACATGGTATCAACTGATGATTCCTCTCGCAGGTCATGCTATGAATTTGAACTGAGATGGATGATTTTGAAACTTGAACCCAAATTTGGCCTTCGCACAGAGGATATATAGTAAGAGACACCTGGAATTGAGATAAGGCACACCTTGCCGTGACATTCGTAAACGTGGCATTTCCTCATTAGTCCAAACTCTTCATATTATATATTCAAAACTTTTCTTATATTTATTTATTTTTGGACGATCAAATACCCAAATATACATTAGAATCAATGAATCAAAATTGAAATTCGGTTTTACTAAATATGTCGGCGAATTGTTTGTAATATTTTTACAATTAAATGAAAAATTGGCATATAGAAGATGCCTTGCCTACGCACGTGTATCTTCCGTAACACAATGTTTTTATTTGGATATTTAAAACCAAGTTTACGAAATCACACCTTTAATATAGTGGTTGACATTCTGCAATTATTTTTAAAAAATACTTCAGACGAGAAGTGAACTCTCAGAATACAGAACCGAATTCCATCCAATATTTTTTACTCCATTGACTAAATTAAAAAAATCAGAAAAATTATTATCAACAGTTCTTTTTATGTATTTTACATTGAGTTATAATATAAATAATCTGGCGTCCTGTGGATTGTCTCAGTTTCTTCTCTATTATTTGCTAGACACCGCGTGGTTCAAGATGTAATTAATTAACAAATTATGTAATATCAAATTTCTACATGCATGCATCATCACCGTGGCATCTTTCAACATTTATCAATTGAAGAAATAAAAGATTCCACCTTATTTTAAATCTTGGTTTTCAAATTTAAAAAGTTCTGCCAAAATGTCCATTATTCAAAAATTTTGAATACAAAACAATGATCATGATTAATAACTCATCATAATCATTGTTCACATAAGGAATGACAACGAGGCGGGACGGACCGATTTTGCCATTATTATCTCCGCCCTCGAATAATTCGGAGATCCCGATCCCCATCCCCGCGGGGATCGATTCGGGGACAGGGGTCCCATCCCCACCTCTAACATTATATATATATATATTATTTATTATTTTATATTATTATTACATATATATTTCTAATATATTGGATAACATATATTTATTATTACATATTATTATTACTCAATAATATATTATTAAATAAAAATATATATATACATATAAATATTATTAATAGATTATATTTAGGTTTTGCCATCTAAATATGTAAGAAATAAAATAGTATTATGATTTTTATTGAATAATAATAGTAATATTATTTTTATTAGATATATATATATACACATACACACTATCGAGGCGATTCGGGGAGTTTGGAATAGGGGTGCTAACCATTCACATCCCCATTTGATTCGGAGATATAAAAATTTCCTCATACCCGTCTCATTTCGAGTTTTCTCCGTGGGCCCCAAACCCGTGAGGAAAATTGTTATCCTTCGATTATCAGTACAAACATAAACCATCGTTAAATAAAATTTCCATTTATTTAAAGAGAAATATATACCGAGTTAACTGAAAACTGTGGTAATAGCAAGAACGATGGTAGTTATGACCAAGGTCTCATGGTTCTACAGAAATAATTATCTCAACCGGAAATACTATTTTACTGTCACATTTACAAGGATTTTTGGTCAACAAAAGCGACCTCGATCGCTGGTCTACGTTTTGGTCAATTTTTCCTCATGCCCATAATTCTTAGAGCCCTCTAAAATATATACATATCATATGATATTGTTTTAAATATAGTTGGTGCGATGAAGAAGTCATGGATATATTTTCTTATCCGCACAAATGGGCAATTTTTTAGAACAACGTATAGACCAAACTTTTAGTTTTACAAACCAACACAGCTCGATTACAAACGAGTCAAGCTCAAGTTTTCATAGTCCAGCTCAACTCAACTATACTCCATTGCATCTCTACACACTATCTATCTTTTTTTAACACAATACTTGTGAACAAGGGCAAGGAGATGTCGCATAGAGTCACCTAGTATATGTATCATATAATTCAGTGTTGATTTTTGTGGAAACTATACAAATGACAAGTGGGAGAGGGACGAAGATAATTTTGTTGTAAAGAGACCGACTTTGTCAAAGTTTTACACTGGATGTGGCATATCTTTCCGTAACAGTGAATCGACCAAATTATTTGATGGAACGGCGTGCACTCGATGAAGTGTAACTATTTAATAACTAGACTTTTCCCTAATATGGGGATATTGGAAACTGACTTTTTTTAAAACAATTAAAAGATCCAGCCAAATATTTTATATTAGGAAACAATGTCTATTTCACCACCCACTTGTTAAAATTAGTAAACATTTTTTAAAACTAAGATGTTTCATTTAGGAAAGCATTTTTTTTAACTGAAATTGGGTGTTCAAAGTGAATCTCGAATACACATGAAACTTTTTTTTTAAATAGCATACAAATGGATCTGGCACATCATAAACCAAGGACAGGTTCCAAAGATTTTTTTAGTTATTATTATTATTATCTTTTAGTTTGATTAATTAAGTTGGGAAACAAAAAGATTGATGATCAAGTAACGCACGTTGTAGGGAAACACGTGAGTTGGTAAGACTTGAGTGATGTGGGAATATTTGAAGTTCTGGTTTACGGATTCGATTATCGTGTGGAGCATGTTCTCTATTAAAATATTGTGGGGTATGTTATGACAGTTAGTCCGTTGTATAAGTCATTCCCCGAGGTCGCTATTCGTGCATATCCCTCGATTTAAATATGTAAGAGTCAATATGTATTTGAGCTATATAGTGATTTAGTCCATTAATAGACTAATCGGACGGATATAAAAAAAACTGAGCATAAAGTCATCCATGTGGCTCGGCCATGAATTTGGATAAGAGGTGATAATGCAGTAAATATTTATATATGAGGAGCGTGAAACCTTTTGCCAATATTTTGTATTATCTTTCAAGTAATTTTAGAAAACCAAAAAGTATACACATAATCACAAGCATCAATCTTGCGGGAAAGAAAATACTATAATATTATGTGTTTAATTTTCAACTTACATTATTCTTATATCTTAGATAAAAATATCTGATGTAATCTGTTATAGTAACCCAACAAATTTTGAACAACATGATATGGGATTCGCACTAAAATATAATATTTTCAGAAGAGAAAATTTTGATATGGCGACTCCTGGCATGGGCCATACAAAATAGCAAATCTTTAAAAATAAATGTTATGGTCCTAAGTGTGAACCTTGCCGTGAGTTAAAATGGCAAAATGTATCGATAATATACATATGAAACAAGCTATATTGAGTGTGACTAATCAATATGTTTAATAGTATATCCAACAAAGTTAAATACATTGAATACACAGAATAAAACTAAATAACGGTGCTTATACGTATTATGACGGACACATCGAGATATGGACCATTGACTGAGAAAAATTATATTATATATCTATTATAACTATAATTGTAAAACATATATTTTTATTTGTATAAAAGTGGATAGTTGGGGGTTTGGGGGCCCTGTTTTTCGAAAGAGATGGATATTTTTTTTGTGGCCACGTAGGATAAATAGATAAGTTCGATGAGTTGGTATCCCATGTTCTTCGAGATATATTTTCTAATCAGGGGTCGCATGATTTTCCTTCCTTATCCATACAAAATTATTGGTTACACAAAAGGCTAAGATACCCCGAGAGACGGAAAATCGAGTGAGTTTGAAATTGATCACTTGATTAATTCTTGCTTGTCCTGTTTCAACGGTTGCAGTGGAGCAAGCATTTAGCATGAGAGAAAACACGCTGGACGAGAGGAGATCTACTATTAGGCCGGAGAATTTGGAAGCCCAATGTCTTCTTAACGATTGGTCGAGAGCTGCCTCAAGAACACAAGACCAAGACGAGACAAATGACGACGAAGACACCGAGGGCACTTCTGGAACAACAACTGGAGGAGGAGGCACTAGTGAATGTGATTAGTCAAGTTATTATTGTTTTAACTTTCTATTTGTATCTTTTACTTTTTATTGTAATTTCAACTTATTGTATTGTTATTCAATAACATTTATTTTTTAAAAGTATTTACATTTCAAATTTCAAATTCAAATCTCAATTATTATTCTTTTACATTTAAATTCGAATTCAAATACAAATTAAAACTCGATTTCAAATTTCAAAAATTTAAATTAAAATTGTAATTAATTAAAATAACAAAAATAAATTCAAATTTTGAATCTCAAAATTTGAATTTAAAAAATCAAATTTGAAAAAAGATAAAAAAAAATTGAAATGAGATCATTTTTTTCGTTTTAAAAATCGAATTTTAATTTTTTAAGTTTTTTTTTAAATTCATACGAAATTCGAAAAAAATTATATAAAAAAAAAAAAGAAAAACCGAAATCGGACCGGAACCGGCCCGGAACCGCCGGTTCCGGTTCCGGTTCCGGGATTTATGGACCCGGAACCGGACCGTGGCCGGGTCTAAGTATTGATATCCCTTATATGCTGACCTTCTCCAACTATTATAAGACCTTTCAATTTCCCAAATTTATCTTTTCTGATGAAAAAACAATGTCCTTCTCTCCATTTTATCTTGGCACTAGACATTAAATGCAACATACCTTTCTGTCAAATACAGTAAATATCTTTTGTATCTTCTTAGATGAAAATATAAGATCTCTATTTCGACATTATTGTGAGATATTCTCTCTCTCTTCTAAGCAACTTTAATAAATATGCATGGCTGATCATTTGATTCTAATAACGCTAGATGTTATTTTTATTATATCGAATTCAAAAATTAGATACTAAGAGCATCTATAATGTAACATCACTGTAAAATAAAATCCAACTCTTTACATATTTTTTTCAAAATGATGCAGTACTGAATGTTTTGCACCATATTTGGTACATACCTTTTGCTCTGCGCCAACTCTCTTTCTTTTTTCGTTTTGTTTTTATTGCAAAAAATATATTTTATATAAATAATTTAATTAATTAATTTTACAACTACTAATAAATATTTAAGGATATTTATTTTTTGTTTTATAATATTTTTAACTTTATATTAACTGTAATAAATTAATAACTTAAATAAACGTAATGTTTTTATTTATTTAAATATTTAATTAGTTTATCGAATAATTAAATCAATTGTATATTTTCGAAATAGATTTCAGATATAATTGAAATTTAAATATATCGAGAAAAAAATGGATCATAAATATATAATTAAAAAAAATTCAAAGATTATGAGATAAAAGTAACATAAAAAATGAGATAGGTAATCAATAATCCCAAAATAGATCTACCTCCTCCAAAATCATAAAAATGTGATGTTCAATTAAATTTTATATATTAAAGTTATGTATCCATTTTAATATTAAATTACGGTTATTACGTTATATCAAATTATTGTAAAATATTATTAAAATATTATTAAATAATAATATTGTGAAATTATTAGAGAACATTGTACTATATAAGTTACATTAATATACAGGAATTAATGAGATATCTTGAAAATATATCTTTTGGTGTAAGATTTGAAGGAATGGGTTGGAGATTGATAATGTATTTGATGCAGAAACTGAACCATTTTAGTGTAAAGATTTCACAAAATAGAGCGATAAGTTGGAGATTGCCTAACAATAAATGTGGATTTAATGCAGTATACGGTATTTCTATGTCAAGGACCATGTTGAAAGATAAAAAAAATCACATCAAGATATATTTGGAATTGTTTTATAAAACAAAGAAGTGATTCATATTTTTAAAATTTGTCATCAACTCATCGTATGTGTAGTTCCTACTAGGGGTGTCAATTCGGATGGGTCGGGTGAGTTCGGGTAAAAAGCAAAAAAAAAAAAAATACGACCCGAACCCGACCCGAACCCGAAATGTATCAATCTGAACCTGATTTTTTTCGAGCGGGTTCGGGTCGGGTTATCGGGTTGAGTCATATTTTGTGTCAATTTGGTTGGATCGGGTGGGTTCGGGTCGGGTTGGATAAAAATTTTAAAAAAAATTCTGACCAGAACCCGAACCAACCAAAATGTTTCAACCCGAACCTGATTTTTTCGAGTTGGTTCATGTCAGGTTTTCGGGTTGGTCAGAATTTGACACCCCTAGTTCCTACATAGTTACATGGCAGCATCGATGTAATATAATACACTTCAATATTTTTTTGAATTTCTCCAAAAGAGAAATATGTAAAATAGAGGAATATGGTCCAGATACATGCATTAGTGTTAAATTCTTAAATACAGTTAACAACGAGATGAATGAATACTTCCTTCATTGACCGAACTAAACTTTTGTGAGCCGATGGGGACCAAGTATCCTTCACGGCAAAGGAAAAATAATCTTATAATTGTCCTTTTTGTATGAAAATTTTTGTAAATAAATATATATATATAAGTAAATGACTTCATGAGAAACAATTTTTTGGATTTTAGTAATTAAATTAACTTGAAACTTAAAAAAGGACCTAAAAATCATCAATAATATGCCATCCATTACCCACGGAAAGACACATCTCAATTTCTTTTTTAAAAAGTAAGAAAGTGAAGATCGGAAAACTGAAATATAATCATAGTGGAGGAAATTCAGCCGCGCATTAAATTTTTATATCCAACTACTGGAGGACTCTTTCGTTATATATCATTTTCTCCTTCGACGTTTCGTCACTCCCGATAAGTCCTTCACGAAACTAATATATTTCACTAGTCGATTAGCTAGTAAAAAATGTTTATAAATACAGAGTTTTCGTTGCGAGAAACAGAGAGCTTAGTCGAAACTCGAAGGCTCTTCAACTAAGATCTGGCCTCAGTGGAGAAATCATCGTAGCCAAATTTGATTGCCTCAAGGGCCAAAACTTATAATCTAGAGGTAACCGAAGTTAAAAAAATCAAGTACAGTAAACAATATGATATGGTCGCCTTTAATTGCCAACAAATCATGTCAAGTGTCCCTTTTGTATCTATCCCATTGAACAGTGTATATATAATAGAGGAAGAGTCAATTTCAACGCTATGTAGCACTAGGAAACAAATAGTTTTTTTACATATATTTCCAAACCAAATAACACACTAAATTAGTGCTTATGAAAAACTTTTAAAAAGCATTTATAAGACCAGAGAAAGGGATAAACTCTGATCAAATATTCTTTTTATATTGGTTGTGTACTTTGTGAACACCTAATTCACCAAATAAATGCTCCCTAAAAGGTTTTGTAAATGCTCCCTCCGTAGATTCAAGATTATAAATTACAACATGACTAAATAATATATGATTGTGCTCTAAGTGGAGTGCTGGCAAGATTGCTATGTTTTCATTTGTAGTACTAAAAAGTCTATGGTCCAAACCCTCTAACTTTAGATTAGAATATTTTTCTGAAACACTCCATACCTACACATGAAGTAATACAAAAACCAAAGAAGAACCGTGTATGGGCTAGACGGAGGGTTTGGATGTTGGAAGGTTTGGGCCTGAAATGTGGAGGACTGATGCAATAAGGCCCAGGACCGTTTATATGTGACACTCGAATCACCTTTTGCTTACATCAGCCCAAAAATTATAAAACTTATTTTTAATGATATTTAGAAAACATATGAAATGATTTGATTTACATGAATTGTTTGTGATGTATAATATTAATTTTATATTCGTTGTGATTTATAGCTATATAGAAATTTAATTTTTATTTTTGAAAATGTCGTATACAAAATTGTTAGAATTACATGATAATTAAGCTTAAAAATTGGTACTAAAAAATTTATGTAGGAAGAGTTCAGGGAGGTCGGTGCATATGAGAAAGAGGTGGTCCCGGGATTTATAATTATTGGCATTGATTTGATTTAGCGTAAATTCACCAAGTTTTGATATGATTTAGAAACACAAATTAATCTTGTATAGCTGTAATATTTATAAACTTACAAATTGAATTTATTGGGTTAAGCCAAAATTTAACAATGTTGGAAAACGAAATTTAAATCAATAAATCACTGATAGTGATAGTTTGATAATAAAGTCTTATTTTTGAATGGAATCGTGGTTTACTAATCGATTGAAAGAATTGTTCCGTTGGAATAAATTTTTTTAAAATATTTGTATAAATGTGTTTTCAAAAAATCTATTATAGAAGGATTGAAACTTATTTTAAGACTAAGTATATTTTTGGACAATTATTTCATAAAATTTTTTTATATGGTTGAAAATATGTTTGGAGGGTAGACTTTCAAAGTCATATTCCATTTGTTCCAAGTTATCGCATATTGTAACTATTGTTTTACCCCAAAAACAATATCTTTCACTTATTTTTAAAAAATATATTTAAAGATATTTTTTAAAAATACGTTGATCAAAAGAATTATCCAAATATATTTAGATTTTTCACCTATAAAACAATAAAAATGTTTTTAAAGTTATTGTAGCCAAAAACTCCTGAAAGTTTTTAAAATATAAAAAAAATAAATTGCAAAAAAGTCTTGGTGATCAATTTAACACGGTTTTTTAAATTTTTAAATAATTATTACTACATTTGATTTTATTTATGATGGGAAATTAATATTTGAGAAATAGCTTAGTTCCTATATTCTCTATTTCGTGTCCCAATTCTCTCGCCCCTATATTCTCTTCCCTTTTTGTTTGTGCCGTAAAGCTAGGGTTTCAAAAAATTTTCTTTCACCGTCTCTTCCGAACATGTCGTCTCCGAAAAGCTTGTGCTGATTTCTCTCAGGTGATAGTTTAATCCATTCGTAGATTTCTAGTGGAGCATGAATACACAATTGCATGTATTTGGACTCATCTGTCAACGTATCTTTATTTGTGTATATAATCTGTATGATATATATGCCCTCGCATTGTTAAACTGCATTGAAGTTTAAAATTTGAAGTTTTGAGACGGATCTTCTGCCTGTTTGAACGCTATCTGTGATTGTGCGAAAGATTTTTTTTTTCGGGGTTTATGTCATTTTTTTGTGTTGAGCATCCGCATGCCTTCCCAGTTTTTGCTTGTAATTGCTTTCTCCCAGATTTTTCTTCTCCTTCATTTTTTAGTGACGAATCAAGATTGATTTCTCTATTAGATGATGCAATCTGCGTTGGCGCATGTCAAATTTTCAGTTTTTTCCCAAAGACTGTTCTTTAGTCAGGACTGTTGTCATATTACTCCAATATTTTTCATCCCTCATTTTTTATTTATCAGCTTGATTTTTTTTTCCCTCTAATTTTGATATTTCTTTACCAAAAAACTGTTCTTTGATCAGGGTACTAGAGTGTAAGATAACAAGGAAACTACGAGACTAGCTGGAAATTTTGAGATTGGTTTACTCTAATTTATCTGTAGTCAAGAGGTTGAAAAATGAGAACTTCATGGGCAGACGCGGTTGAGAATGCAGCTTCTGGATTTCCTGATAATGCTGGGACCAGTGGAGACAATGAACCCGCATTGGCTCCCACTAAGCCTGCATATGTCCCACCACATCTCAGGAACAAACCTGCTGCGTCGAAGCCACCTGCTCCATCCCTCAGTGGTGCACCATCGGGTAATGACAGGACTGGGTATAGTGGATCAACAAGTGGATCACGATGGAGTGGCTCTAGATCTGATTATGGACGTCAGGGATATAATTATGGAAGCCGTGGAGGTAGTGGCTGGGGTAACAGGGACCGAGAGGTCAACCCATTTGGTAATGAAGATCTGGATGCAGACACTGAATGTGCATTTGGTGAACAGGAGAATAGTGGTATTAATTTTGATGCGTATGAGGATATTCCTGTGGAGACAAGTGGTGAAGATGTACCGCCACCCGTAAATACATTTGCGGAGATAGATTTAGGTGATGCTCTCAATTTGAATATTCGAAGGTGTAAGTATGTGAAACCAACTCCAGTTCAGCGACACGCTATACCAATTTCACTGGCAGGCCGAGATCTGATGGCTTGTGCTCAAACTGGCTCTGGAAAAACTGCTGCCTTTTGCTTCCCAATCATTGGTGGAATTTTGAGGGGGCAGTCTCCAGTGAGACCACGTGGTGTCCGCACTGTTTTTCCACTTGCACTTATTCTTTCACCAACAAGAGAACTCTCAATGCAGGTAGGGCAGCAATTTAATGAGCATTTATTTCATCCTATTTTATACTTTTCGTACAACTGATGTCTTCACATTTTGAAAAGAAATATGTATTGCTATTTTGAATCTTTTACCTTTAGATACACGAAGAAGCTAGAAAGTTTTCCTACCAAACCGGTGTCAGAGTGGTTGTTGCATATGGAGGGGCACCAATAAATCAGCAGGTTATAGATGTTCTTTTGTCTTACTTTGCGCATAAAGCAATTAATCGTTGCATACTATTCGTCCTCCTTAAGTTTATTTTTTATTCGTTTGTATTTTGCAAGGCAAATGATTATTGAATAATTAACTTTTTATGACCAAATCATGAAAGTTGTAACCGTAACTTTCAGTCTAGAATAGGTAGTTTTGTTAGCAATAACAATAACAACAAACATTATGCAGTTTTCGATTAATTTTTACTGTTAGAATAAAGAATTTAGAAATGATATTGGTGATTTTTTACCATAGTTGTCTAAGGTGTAAGGCGTGCGGGCCTTGTGGAGCCTGAGGCTTCAAGGTGAAGCGTGCACCTTATCTAAGTAATGCGCATTAGGCAGGCATTTTATAAATTCACATTTATGAAGTGAATGGTACTAAATACTACATTAAAAACGTCTTCCATAAATTATTTGGTAATAACAATGAATCGAAAATTTTTAGTTAATTTATGCATCAGTTTTTACAATCCTTTTTCATATGAATAAATTATGACATAAAAATTTCTTGAGCAGCTGCGTGAACTTGAGAGAGGAGTTGAAATTCTGGTGGCAACTCCTGGAAGATTGGTTGATTTGCTTGAGAGAGCAAAAGTATCATTACAGATGATAAGATATTTGGCTCTTGATGAGGCGGACAGAATGCTT
This sequence comes from Dorcoceras hygrometricum, assembly GCA_001598015.1. Classification (NCBI taxonomy): domain Eukaryota; kingdom Viridiplantae; phylum Streptophyta; class Magnoliopsida; order Lamiales; family Gesneriaceae; genus Dorcoceras; species Dorcoceras hygrometricum. Next base: position 341,504 of record KQ990519.1, read on the forward strand.
GATATGGGTTTTGAGCCACAAATCAGAAAGATTGTAGAGCAAATGGATATGCCTCCTCGTGGTGAAAGACAAACAATGCTATTTAGTGCCACCTTTCCAAAAGAGATCCAGGTTTTCGTTGGATCATGTTTCCATTTTTATTTTGTCTTTGCTACCCATGATCAAACTCTGAATTGCCGAGGAAGTTATCATAAAATTTCAGCTTGGTGAAATTTACTCTCTGAAAGTTGTGTCTAATTTAACTTGGTGCCAGCGACTATGGTTCTTGTTTGTTGTGGTGGTCTTTATTTGAAACAGAATAGTGAGTGAACTTGGACTCTAGAAACTTGAAAAATACTAGTTACTTGATTGTTGATACTGGAATATCAATTCTGGTAAGAACATTTTTTTCTTTTGTTACCTGTATATTGTAATAAATAGTCTTTGTAGTATAGTAGGTGATACTGCTCTTCTTATGAACACTTATACAAGTATTAATCTTTTGAAATCTACTGTTGGCCTGCAGAGACTGGCATCCGACTTCCTTTCACATTACATATTTTTGGCAGTTGGAAGGGTTGGTTCAAGTACAGATTTGATTGTTCAAAGAGTTGAATTTGTTCATGATAGTGACAAAAGAAGCCATTTGATGGATCTTCTTCATGGTCAGAGGGCCAACGGAATTCAAGGAAAGGTAATTATATTTCGTGGTAGATAGATTAGATTCTAGTATGTTTTCCCAAGGCACCTCAAGCCAATACATTGTACACCTTGCCTTGCTCTATGATAACTTGAAACACAAGTGTTCCTTGCACTTCTACTAACATGGAGTTGAGGTTTTTTTTTCTTGGCATTGTCATTGTTTCAAATATCCACTTCACTGAATACTTGAATATTCCTTTTACATCAAGGGCATTTTTTGGATTCATTATTTTGCTTATTCTTGCAGCAAGCTCTTACTTTAGTATTTGTGGAAACAAAGAAAGGAGCTGACTCATTGGAACATTGGTTATGTGTTAATGGGTTTCCTGCTACTACAATTCACGGGGATAGAACACAACAGGTGACTAGTAAATGCAACTGATAATTTTGCATTGTGATCTCTCATGATACAGAATATCTGCGTTTGGTTATTGTAAATAATATTTGTAAATAATTAAATGTATCTTTTTGCCTGTTTCCCTCCCTCCCTCCCTCCCTCCCTCCAGCTGTCCATATTGAATGTAAGTTAATATTTTTGTTTCATCTTTCTTTTATTGTACCAACAGCCATTATTTAACCTTATCTTACTATTAGCACTCTGCTTGATCTCCCGACTTCACTATATCCATCCAGTCTCTTGAAAATTTTAATACTTGGTTATTGTTCCATTGCCTAAAAAGTAGAAAGTAGGTAGCTTCATGGACCTGAAAGGCAAGGGGGGTCTTCAAGAGGGGTTATGATATTTGCTGACGAAGGTTTACATCTGTATTTAAGTTATATGTCTGGGAGTACTATAATTTGGTAGGATGCACCTAGGTTACTTACTTTATATAACCTCTTTTGTGCAATCTTCTCTGTCCGACAGGAAATTGCAGGGACGTTGTTTAATACATTTTTTGCATTATGGAACGACTCGGTTGGCTTAAACAATTACAAAATACCTCTATGATTAATGAAAATAATTGAATAGGGTGACGATGTGCCCATAGTATTTAAGCTTCTAGCCACGTGGAGTGATTCTCTGAACAATTGGATGTTCTGCTTATTCTGTTATTGGCGATTTATCATTTATATGATTTTGTTTGATTTGTGACTCCAGGAAAGGGAGCTAGCACTCAGATCCTTCAAGAGTGGTAACACGCCAATATTAGTTGCAACGGATGTCGCTGCTCGTGGTCTTGATATTCCACATGTTGCTCATGTAATCAACTTCGATCTTCCCAATGACATAGATGATTATGTCCATCGGATTGGACGTACAGGCCGTGCTGGCAAGTCAGGATTGGCTACTGCCTTCTTCAACGAGAACAACACATCGTTGGCGAAGCCATTGGCTGATTTGATGCAGGAAGCAAATCAAGAAGTACCGGATTGGTTGACTCGGTTTGCAAGTCGATCCCCATATGGAGGTAAAAGTAGGCGTGGCGGTGGTCGTTTTGGTGGTCGTGATTTTAGAAGAGACAACTCTCTTAGTCGGACTGGGAGTGGCTCTGACTACTATGGAGGAGGAGGCGGTGGCAATTTTTATGGTGGTGGTGGTGGTGGTGGAGGAGGAGGATATGGTCCGGGGGTTACCAGTGCCTGGGATTAACCAGCCACAAGCCTGAATCTTTATTATTATTTATGTTTGCAGAAAGAGTACAATATAATTATTGTTTTCATGACAATCGGAGGATTATAAAGCTTATGCTCTTTCTGAATGGGAAGGCAACAGGATAAGTCTGATATCCGTTTTTTGAGATGATTGCAAAGTATACTGTTTCTTCTTTGAAGCCATGTGACTTTGGGATTTACGAGAGATTTTCATGATAGAATTGCAATTAAACTCATTGACAAACTTAGCTTTTGCCATGTGAATCCGTAGATTAATCAAGCACAGTTAGATATGCCTTATTACTGTAGAATTGTTTCTACTCCCCACTTATCCTTAGTTTGAAGACCCGCCCAAACCAATAGATGAACTGTAATTAATTATTTTTGTTTATTTTTTCATACAATGTCTTGCATGAATTGGTGTCACATTGTTATTCCCGTATTTTTCGTTGAATTGATTATTATTTCCAATAATATACTTTTTGTTTGTGAAGAGCGGTAGGTGGAAGCTAAGGGGTTAGTGAGGAATTCAGAATATACTTTTCCAATAAATTTCCAATAATATACTTTTGTTAAATAGAAAAACATTTTTTTTTATCATGAAGTAATCGAATTCAAAATTGCTGAAGTAATTCTCTTTTGAGTAATATTCTTCTCGTGTCTGTCTACTAACTGACTGACTGGAATGACACAAAAGGTTTACTTGAACAACTGAAGGCATATCAGAGGTCGAGTCCCTAGTGATCCACTAAAGAAATTAGAAGGCAGTTGTACATCTTAATTAAATGAATGGATTCAAGCATTTACAGAAGAGCTCTAACTATACAAATTACAAATCATAGTAAATGTTATTCCGTAAGAAATGAAATATCATTAGACATACATTTGAAATACACATCAGTTTTTTTTTTCCTACATACCTAACGTCTGAGTTAAGAGAATCAAAGATAATGCACGATTAAGTTATAATGAAACCCTCCAGCCCATTGTCACACACAGAGAACTATGGTGTCTCCACACAAGTAGAGGCAGATACCTCACTTGGAGCAACTTTTATCTGAAGCAAAGGTTCTAATTACTCAAGGGTCAAACAATGCAAACAAAACTTAGTTTAAGGTGAGTAAGAAGGAGAAAAATAAAACTCAAACTATTGTGATTGTGGGTGCAGCAGCCAGCTACGGAAAGGTAAATTCATTTCCATCTGAAAATGAGGATAATATCATGCCGCCAAGTTTTCTGGCTAACGAAGAGAAATTGAACTTAAATTCAAATAGCTAACTAATCCTTCTCAGAACCAATTTCTTCCTCAGAATCACAGAATTCATCAGTCATTTCCACGTCTTCTTCCTCAATTTCTTCTTCTTTTGTGTAGTCCTCAACATTATCAAATGAATGATCAAGACTGGTTAAAATATCCGCAGCCTTATTTCGAAAAACTAACCCAGTTCTCATCACATATTGTAATTTATCCCTAAGGCGAGTAAGGGGATGGGTGTCAACCAATCTTCCTCGACGGTAACCTTCTTTTAACACCACAGTTGTAGTCTTACATTTCAGCGAGAGGTAGAATATACCAGGGTATCTAGTAAATATTCTAGTGAACTTGTGTGGAAGATTCAGCTCCTCTCTCAAGCTCCTAAGGTAATTTCGTCTTGTTTTCTTGTAAAGAGTCAGCCACAGAAACTCGTGTAACACCCCGACAACTCGTTTCTCCATAAGCTCACTATTCGGATCAATTGACCTCGAATCTTCATAGGGCGATATGTATGGCAGCTTCTGAAACTCATCCATCCATGCTTTCACCTTTTTTTGACCCCCATAACCTCTCGGAAAACTCATGCTAAACTCTAATGCAGCCTTCCCTCTTCTATAATTGCCATAACTAGATACGGCATCATTAGAAGTAGCTTCAGTGCAATCTCTGATTCCCTTTTCGTTCATCTTCTGCAACATAGAGACAGAATATTCCTCCCGCCACTGGACGAGCTTCAAACTGTTCAATCCATTTGTTCCCTTGACAACCCGAAAATGGTCTGGAAATTTTCTAACCAATTTTCTGTCAAAATCGTCTGGCAATCCCAAATCCCATTTCAACGGATGTATTGCTTGCAAAGGCAACTTTAAAATAAGAAACATTACAAGTAAGACATCTAAATAAGGCCACGGATGATACGAATACAATGCACCAGTACTGGTGCCTTAATAAAATTGAAATCTAGAGTAAAATAACACCTATGACAAAAAAAAAAATGATTGGGAGAACACATTGTGGAAAGAAAGTGTTCAAATCAGTAAAACTATCATTTTCTCAAATTTTACTTGAAGTCTTGATCAGCCAATTAATCGGCAAAGAAAGACAGACGCCTAATCAGTCATAAACTCTTAAAAAGCCTTTTCAAACAAATCTAAGCAATCGGAAAAGAGAAAAAACACCAAAACCGAAATACATTCACAAAGCAGCAAAATTTACCATTTTATTCCTGGTCATCATAAGAAGCCGGCAAAGCCTTTCGACAATGTCATCTTCAGATTCATTAAACACTCTAGTTTCCCAGTCGTGCAGCCTTTGTCCCAACTGGGTCAGCTTAAAACAAGGCAGAGAGGGATATTTCGGGTGAGGGTACTCCTCGAACAGACTGGGATACCTTCGGACGAAGCGCAGAGTTGGCACGGTGAGACCGAGCAACTTTTGGGAATCTAACAGTGATTTTGAAGTCAAAAAGGCCGTGGATGAACGTGCTATAGCGTCTTTGATGAGAGACGCGGCCTTAATCTCGGTCTGGGAATCAATAATGTGGTCCAACGAACGATTTTTCACCCATTTTAATCGAACTTTTGCAATTGAACGGAACTGGTGAAGATTATGAAGTGGTGATCCGGTGGCAGAGAAGAAAATATTGCTGTCTCGAGAGAATGATCGGAAGATGTTTGTTGAAATGATTCTCATGTCATGAATGTCCCACCTGCAGGTGGGCTTCGGACAAAGTTTTTGACTTTCGAGTCCAAATACCTCTGTAGAATGTGGCCTATGTAGTTATAATCTTTTTTTTTTAATAATTTTTTTTGTATAATCTAGTTATACTTATTAGTGCTATAATATTTCTATGAAACAAATATAACTTGAAAAACCGTCCGTAACTAGAAAAATATTTGTAAACTTAATCTTTGTTATAAAAAAGTTTGTAGTCAATTTCTATGAAACGATGCCTAACTACAGGTGCATCACCCTAATGCTGAAGTTAGAAACCAAAATCATATAATTAAAACTCAGACCAAAGAAGTAGAATTCAAAATAGAAACGTAATCCTGAATATAGGAATTATAGGTTTTGGTTTCAATTTTCTTTTTCTGAATTTATAATCTAAAGTTTTTAATTAGAAGGGTTAAATTTTATATGTGCAAATTAGAAAATATATAAGTGACATGGAACGCGAAACCACGCACAATTCTTTAGGTACATGCAATATGAGAACATATGTACAAACTTTTTTTTATTTATAATTAAATTTAAAAAATATTACTTATCTTTCTTTAATTGTACACCGGTGCTAAGAAAATGAAATAATAATCTATCAATAATCGAGGACATAGGCATTGTACTCCACTGCATCCCCAGTTTTCCGGTCGAAAGTATGAGTCCTCGCCTGACCATATCCGCGAGCAAACCGGAACACACCACTGCCCACCAGCGGTGTCTCCCTCACGGCGGATGAAATCTCGTTTCTCCGGTCCCGATATACTGAGCGTGCTGCCGTTGAATCTCGTTATTTACAGTTGGTTAACTCAGTTGATCGCTTTTTCATCATGACATGAATATTTTTCTCACTACTTCGTGTTGAATATGGTATCGGAGCAGATTTCCTGCTATTCCGTTCATCTCTGAATTTTTTTATTGATTGCTTCATGGCGCCGGCTCAATTTGAAGCATCCAATTCTTCCAGTGGAAATTTCACCATTGAGGATATTTTTTCTTCATCATTCAGATGATCCGGGCTTGATTTCAGTCTCACAGAAGCTTACTGGCGATAATTACGTCCCCTGGAGTCGATCTATGCTCATCGCACTGTCTGTTAAGAAAAAGTTGGTTTTATCTCAAAGCCCGATGATAATGATTTTCCTAGTCTGCTCGCTTTGACTCGCTGTAACAATATTGTAATCTCATGGATATTGAATTCTGTTTGACGTGAGATATCTGCTAGCATCCTTTTCTTTGATCCTGCGGCATCGATTTTCTTGACACGTTTTCGCCTGTTGCTAAGTTTGTTACTGTCAAAGTCTTGCTCGCTCTGGCTACTAACCGGGGATGGCATCTTGATTAACATGAAGTTGATAATGCATTTCTCCATGTGGATCTACTTGAAGAAGTTTATATTGTTACGAATGTGATTCAAACTCTCCAATCAGCTAAACTCCCCCAACAGTTAGACCCCCAAACAGTTAAACTCACCAACGGCTAGGAGGAAATGGTCTTGATTGTTGTCTGTAGTAAGTTGCTTGATTGTAGGAACTGTCATTAGTGGTCCTTGTTTTTAGGTAATTAGTTATTCTAGTTTTGCTATTTATTCAGCTTATTCCCTTGTCATTAATTGCAGTGTATGTTCTGTAATCATCAATATTAAGAAAGTTTGTTCTTACCGCGATGAAAATTGAGGGAGAATAGAAAGAAAGATGCAAAAGCACTTTTCTTTATTCAGCAAGGACTTCATGAAACTGTTTTCTCTAGAATTTCAGCAGCAGAAAGTGCAAAGGAGGCGTGGGAGATTCTGAAAACTGAATTTCTGGGATCATCCAAAGTTATTATGGTCAAACTCCAATCCTTGAGAAGGGAGTTTGAGACACTGTCAATGCAATCCAATGAATCTGTTCAGGATTTTCTATCAAGAACAAAAGCAGTTGTCAATCACATGAAGTCTTATGGAGAAAATATCAATGACGGGACTGTTGTGGCAAAGATCTTGAGAAGTCTCACTCCACGGTTTGATCACGTGGTTGCAGCTATTGAGGAGTCAAAGGATCTGTCAGTTTTCACTGTGGATGAACTCATGGGGTCACTGCAGGCACATGAGGATCGATTGAACAGATCACAAGAAAAGAGTGAAGAAAAAGCCTTTGCCATTAGAGATTCTACTCAAGATGAAGGGAGAAACAATAGTAGCAGCAGCAGAGGGAGAGGACAAGGAATTTCAAGCGGACGAGGCAGAGGCAAAAGTTGGGTAGAGCAAAGAAAATGTTACACGTGCGGCAAACCAGGTCATCTTGCAAAAGACTGCAGAAGCAGTCAAGCTGAGTTTGCTGAGGAAACTGAAGCAACAGAAGAAGACTTTCTGTTCATGGCACTAATGGAGCATGGAAAGGACGAACAAGTTGTTTGGTTTATAGACAGTGGTTGCTCTAACCACATGACAGGGATGAAGGAGATGTTTAGAGAGCTTGATGAAACTCAAAGAAGAGTGATTCGCTTGGGGAACAACAAACAAATTCAAGTAGAGGGAAAGGGTACAGTTGAGGTAAAATCTGTATTTGGGAAAAGTAAACTCATTTCTAATGTTCTATATGCTCCAGAGTTGGCCCATAATCTCTTAAGTGTGGGACAGCTCCTACTCAGTGGTTTTACTATTTTATTTGATGAATCACACTGCAGTATTACTGAGAAAGCAACAGGTCACCTTTTGGCCAAAGTAAATATGGCTGAAAATCACATGTTTCCCTTAGTTTTCAGCAAACTAGAAAGTCATGCAATGGTCACCATGACTAAGAATGCCTCTCAACTATGGCATCTTCGATATGGTCATCTACATACAGCTGGATTGAGGCTGCTGAATCAAAAGGAGATGGTGCGTGGTCTTCCACGAATTGATGTTGATGGGGCAGTATGTGAGGGATGCATGTATGGGAAGCAAAGCAAGAGGTCACTCCCTGTTGGTCAATCCTGGAGAGCAACTGAGCCGTTGGAGCTTGTACATGCTGATTTGTGTGGCCCGATGAGAACCGAGACACTAGGTGGCAGCAAATATTTTTTATTGTTTGTCGATGATTACAGTAGAATGAGCTGGGTGTATTTCCTCAAATTTAAGTCAGAAGCCTTTGGGAAATTTGTCAAATTCAAGGCTCTTGTGGAAAAGCAGAAGGGTAGTAACCTGAAGATATTACGCACTGACAGAGGAGGGGAGTTCACTTCTATGGAATTCAATCAATACTACCCCAGAGCAAACGGAGTAGCAGAGAGGAAGAATAGAACAATTGTTGAAATGGCAAGAAGTATGCTAAAGAGTAAGGGACTGCCATATAAATTTTGGGCGGAGGCCGTGACTACTGCCGTTTATTTGATTAATCTCTCACCAACAAAAGCTGTTCTGAATAAAACTCCCTACGAGGCTTGGTCAGGTAAAAGACCTTCTGTTGAGCATCTTAAAATTTTTGGGTGTATTGTCTATGTACTGATCAATGCAAACGTGTAGCTGGGGGAGCAGCAACGTGTGAAGCCATTTGGATGAGAAAGCTGCTGCTTGACCTAGGTATGAAGCAAGAGGGGGCAACCGAAATTCACAGTGATAGTAGTTCTGCTATAGCTATGACAAAAAACCCAGTCTTTCATGGTCGAGCTAAGCATATAGAAATAAAGCATCATTTTATAAGGGAGCTAGTAGCTAAGAAAGAAATCAGCTTGAAGTTTTGCAGAACAGATGATCAGATTGCTGACATCTTCACAAAAGCATTGTCATACTCCAGATTTAGTTATCTACGAAGTAAGCTTGGGATGGGGGAGTTTGAATCAAGAGGGTGTGTTACGAATATGATTCAAACTCCCCAATCAGCTAAACTCCCCCAACAGTTAGGACCCCCCAAACAGTTAAACTCACCCAACGGCTAGGAGGAAATGGTCTTGATTGTTGTCTATAGTAAGTTGCTTGATTGTAGGAACTGTCATTAGTTGTCCCTGTTTTTAGGTATTTAGTTATTCTAGTTTTGCTATTTATTTAACTTATTCCCTTGTCATTAATTGCAGTGTATGTTCCGTAATCATCGATATTAAGAAAGTTTGTTCTTACCGCGTGTCTCTTCTTTTATCTTCTACAATTGTCAAAGTTTTACTCTATCATATATGGCCTTTCTCTTGTACATTTTCGACAGGGGGGAGCACCAAATATCTTCTCAAAAACTTGTGTGCAGATTGCATAAATCCTATATGGTCTTAAGCAATGAATCCGTATATGGTCTTAAGCAAGCTCCCTGCCAATGGTATGTCAAGTTCTCTGCTTTTCTGCTTGAAGTTGGTTTTGTGCAGCCTAAATCTGATCACTCTTTGTTTACCAAAGGCTCGGATGCCACGTTTATATATATATATGAAAATAATGATTCACACTATGTCAGCTATGTGTAACGAATCTGAAACATATAATAAATATTATATTGAATGGCTTTGTTGATTTCGTTGATGACACCGTTATCACTAGCCCATCGACTGCACAGATTGATTCTTTGAAGGACCTGGTCCATGACCGTTTTAAACTCAAAGACTTGGGTAGTTCGAAATACTTTTTGGGGCTCGAAATTGCAAAGTCTACTTCAGGAATTGTGCTGTCTCAGCGCCATTACGCTTTACAACTGCTTGAGGATTCTGGTTTTCTTCCTTCCAAGCCTTCTCCTATGGATCCGAAGCTCATCTGAGTGCTTCTGATGGCGACCTTCTACCTGATGCATCTCAATATATATAGACTTGTTGGCAGGCTATTGTATTTCACTTTACTCGTCCAGACGTTACATTTGCTGTTCATAGATTGAGCTAGTTTCTTTCTCAACCTCGTACTCCTCATCTTCAGGCTGCTCATCACTTATTGTGGTATATCAAAGGGGCCCCTGGTTGTGGCTTGTTTTCTGCCACTTCCTGTCTTGCCATCAAGGCTTTTTCTGATGCCGCTTGGGGCTCCGATCCTGTGTTGATTCTCGGCTATCTACTGCCGGGTTTTAAATTTTTCCGAGTGATTCTCTCGTCTCTTTTTAAGTCCAGAGAGCATCTCTCGATCTTCTGCAGAGTCTGCATGTCGTGCCATGGCAGCCACTGCGAGTGAAATCATTTGGTTTCAACAACTTTTGAAGGATTTTTGTGATTCCTGTACGTCGGCAGCTCTTCTTTATTGCGAAAATAAAGCTGCGTTTTCACATTGCTTCTAATCCTTTGTTTCATGAATGCACCAAGCATATTGAAATTGATCGTCGCTTCACACGGGATAAGGTCTTGCCTGGAGCTCTCAAACCACGTCACATACTCGAGCTGGTCTACCCCAGTGAACCGTGTGAACTATATGATTCTAGTCTGGAAACCGGTAACTATCTAGGTCGAATCGAATCATAGTGTCCAAAATCCTCGACACAATATAATATTGTATAACATATCTCAACCAAAATATAAACCGTCATTATTAACGGAATACTGAATACGGTGTTCAACTGTGACTAACTAAAACAGAAGTTTACTGAGCATACACAAATTAGCCTTATGGTCTCTCATTAAGGACAAATATTTTATGTTGCTGGTGCCCCTTTTATGAAACGCTAACATGTGTTAGTGGTGGTCCGAACGTAATCTGGACATGTGCTAATAAGTGACTGGCATGCGCACCTTCATTGGGCCAACTCTAGAATAAAGACTGATGATCAATCCCTGACCTCAGAGGACAATCCCCGGCATAAGTTAGTGAAGTATATCCATGTGAAATTATGTACACAAAAAACACTTGGTTATCCAAATAGCTGCTTTTTAAGTGCACACATTGGAACACACCGATATAGCCCTTTGATGGGCCTAAGAATCTTCCGTTCGGTCGGTAAGTATGAGTGAGTCTAGGTTTCGAACTGGGTCCCAACCACATGTCCTGGGAGTCTAGTAAGTGGCCATGTACCACTGATGTAAGGCATGCGCAGATTCTTGGCTTGTTACCTTTGAAAATTATTAAGATGAGATTTTTTAATCATGGCATATCTATAATGGACACTCGACGGTGAGAAGGCAGGAAATTTGAGTGAGAGAGTTGGTATACTAATGATGGTTAAATTAAGGAAACCCTTTAGTATTTGTTTATTTTCAAAACAACTTTAGCGACTAAGCACCATACCATGATATATGGTGAATTTGAAAAGTCTTTGTACCTAACATTCCTTGTGATCAACTAACTCCTTGCTAATTTACCAACCCATGCATATTATTATATACCATAATTCAAAGAAAGCGGAATAATAAAACTTTTTTGTAATTTTTCTTTTTTGCAAATTAAAAGGCTTGAAATTTATTTTGTACGGCATGCACGATATTGTTAAAAAATATTAAGTAATAGACCAAGAAAAATGCAAGTTCTAAAAGGAAAAGAAAAGAATATTTAATCTACAGCATGCTTGACCTTGTACATGTCTCAAAGAAGAATATATCCTTAGCTTGCTATTCAATTTGGTGTCGAATAATGTGATTTGATAATGAAATAAACTTAGGTGATAACTTGGTCTTGGACTGAAACTATATATCGAAAACTATATTAATGGAAAATGGAAACAATATATTAATTGATCCTCTCTTTATTAATGGAAAGTGGAAAACAAGCGAAATATAGTTTTAAATTGATCCATCAATAATGGAAGACATAGACATTGTACTCCACCACAGCATCCCCAGTTTTCCGGTCGAAAGTACGAGTCCTCGCCTGAGCATAGCCGCGGGCAAAGCGGAACACGCCGCTGCCGCCCACCACCGGCATCTCCCTCTCGACGGATGCAACCGGGTTCCTCCCCAGTATACTGAGGGTGCTGCCATTGAATTTCCCCTCCGTGAAAGCGTAGTTCAGTACCATCAAAAACCCGAAGTTATTCATATCCGCCGACGCGTATATCCCTTGGGCTCTCCCCACGATTTTCGAGCTCATTTCTGGGCCGATGGTCAGAGGGTCGTCCATCATCACCACTGCGCCGAATCCGGTGACGGAGGAGTTCGTGACGGCAGCCTCCGCGACACGAACGGCGGTGGGGTTTTTTCCGCTGACTATGTCGTGGAAGTAGAAGTGGAGGTGGCTGAGTTTTTGTCTCCCCAAGCCCATCTCTTGTCTGGATAATTCTCTTTCGAAGGATTCTTGGGACTTCCCTGCGGGAATGAAAGTTGCAGAAAGAAACAAAGTGATGATAATGGTGGATGTGAGTTTTACAGCGGAAGTGGCTGCCATTGTAGTGGTCTTTTCACTTTTGGGGAAGAGCATGGATGCATGGAACGTATTAATTAAGGCCTTATATATAGATAAGAATAGTATGCATTTTGATTTTTTTTTTAAAGACATAAGAATACATTTTATATTTAATTTAATATTGTATTATTTGAGAAATATTACAAGAATAACACATTTACTAAAAACAGTATCGGTATTTTTACTTTGATTGGCGCATTCGGCTCTTGTCTTAAACAAAATTTAGCTTTATATAAAGGCTTATTCCTTCACTCTTTTAGTTACAGTTAACCTCTGTTACACGGAAGTAGCCCCTATCCCAACGACCATTAAATCATGTGGACTTGATACGTATAATGGAAGTTGACATCATAAACTATGATGTCTTAGTTTTCATGTAAACGGAATTTCATTTACTTTGTCCAGGATTACTACATGGTCGGTGAGATTTTAGGTGAAGATATGACAGAAACTGATGGTGTTTCCATAAATTTGATTTTACTTGAAGTTTATCAACACTGCATTGTTTCTCAAATAACAAGTCTCACAACCATAATAGAAACACTACACATATGACACGTGCGTCTAGTAAATTCCTATTTTTGAAATAATTCGATCATCATGAATTATTTGTCGTCCCTGATAATATTAAATTTTATCGGAATAGATATTGTGTCATTACTTTTTGATAAATAAATTGCCAAATTACCGAGTAATTAATTCAATTTCTCAAAACATTTTGATTTTTAAATAGTAATTAGTAAAAGATAACATATAATTTAATTGTTGTGATATACATGTTTCAGAACAGAAAATTTATTGATAGAATTTTCGTTCTTAAAATGTATAGTTTCTTAGAATATTGAACATATACACGAAGAGTACTTTAGAACCAAAATCTGTTTCTTTTAGTAAAAAGATCGGCATATGTTTCTCTATCTTTTAGGGCCTACAACTCGCAGCTACTTTGGTTTGCTGGTTAAAAAGGCCCAATATATCATAAAAAAGCCCAATTTATTAACAAAAAATAAATTATTGGTTCGATACGGCCCAAATACCTCCACAAGCTCTAGCATCAGCTCCCATTGGCTACTTGAGAGAGAAGAGCATATTGTCTATATACTGATATGAAGTCGGATGATGCTTTTGTTGGAAAAATGGACAAGACCCAAATTAATTAATCGAGTTATAACCGTCCGATGAAAGTCGAAATTGACTTAAAAACTTGAATCAACGTTTCGACTTTCGAGTAGATATTTTTGGAATATTGATTTTGCCCAAAACCGATTTTAGGTGAATGAGAAATTAATAAAGCAATTAAAGCCCATTTATTGGAAAATGTGAAGTTGTCCCACATCGGGAAAAGAGTCTGATCAAACCTTCCTTATATATGACTTCGTATTATGTGTAAATAATTAATATAAGTTAAAATAGACCTGAGAAGGTTCCTCGAGGGCTCGTAGGTGCAAAGCACCTACGAGCCCGTGTCGGTGCCGGAGCCGGAGCCGGAGCACTGTCGCAATGTGCTTTGAGTCGCACTTTGCACTTGTGAAAGTCATTATCATTCAGAATGGACACGATCTAAACGATTAAGGCATTCCTAAAAAGACATGACTATTCATCAAAGGCCCCCCGACCCTTCTAATTCTATTAATAGGACCACCCAAAATCATCAAAAACACACCAAGCAATCCAACATTCTATTCTCTCTCATTACGAGAGTTTCGTCGTTGTATATTGAGAACGATTGCCACAAACCGTAAGCACCTGGGCGAGTCAATATCGTTTTAAAGAAATAATGTTCAACACTATCCTCGACAATCAAGTCTGCAATTCAATAAAAAATGCCTACAACTTTAGAATTTACGTTAGAGCACGTTTTTTTTTACTATCATGAGAACTTGTGATGCTTGTTTCTCGAAGCAGATGCCGCCTGAGTGGAGATTTTTTTAATGTTTTGAGGTTCTAAGATTCCAAGTTAAAAATTGGTAACTTAGAGCAACTTGCACTTCTTCATATTGTAATGGTATCTCATATCTGGAATCTGTCAACAATAGGATAACAAGATATTAAATGAACTCAACTGGAAGCATTTTCTTGACTACCTGTATGTTTAGATTAATCAGTTACTTGCAAAGATTATTATATATCTCAAGAAGTTTGATCAAATTAAAACAATCCCACATAAGCGATCAGGAATTGGCAATCTATGAACCTCACGCTCTCGCTCGATCTTGGTGATGAATGGGATTTATGAAGCTTGAACAACCTGGTGTCTTGTTCTTGTGAATGCAGGTTGGTAAAGAAGTGATTACACCTTCGTGTGGAACATGTTCAGCGATCTTGCCATGAGGACATCCTATTGAGGTTCAAGAAGAATGATCAGCCGAAGCTGGAGGCCAAAGCACGAGGTAAAATTATTAGCACAAAGAGGCAGCCAGAGGGACCCAAAACCTGGTTTTTATGGTGGAGGGTGCTTTGCTAGAGACCATCAAGCAAAAAAACAAGCAACCTTCTTTGGCATACGCTTATTCTGAATCAAATATTATATTTGAGTTTCTTCATATAAATAAAAAGACATTTTTTAATGGCACGAACAACTTCTGCGAGATCATTACATAAGTCAAATTTTGTGCGTGGCATAAAATAGTTTTATGTTATATTTTTTCATATAAAAAAATGGGATCTGGTAATTCAGAATCAATAAATTAATACATTTGTAGAAAGTAAACAAAGTTTGTTCTAGACCCTTCCGTGGCAAAAAAGGAGCCATTTGGTTTCTAGAGGCTTCCATTTAGTTGGTTCAAATTAAATTGAGTCTCCATTTGGCTCTGACTGGTGTCTGTTAGAACTCAGAATCCGACTGCTTCTTCGTAATCCTCAACACACCAATTCAATGGCGAGAATGGGCGAGGGCGATAAGCGCTGGATTGTGGAAGATCGTCCCGACGGTACCAACGTCCATAACTGGCATTGGTCCGAAACCAATTGCCTCGATTGGTCTAGGAATTTCTTCAAGAACCTACTCTGCAACAAAACATTACTCTCGGGCGAGGGAAATCTCTACGTCAGGACGAAGAATCTAGAAAAGCTTGAAGGTGAAGCCTATGTTAATGTCCGCAAAGGGAAGATAATACCTGGGTATGAGCTTAATCTGGTACTTTCCTACGTGGCTGAGGCCAAGGATTCTGATGGGGATTCCGTGATTTTGTCAACCGAGGGTTCTGTCGAAGTGCCATATATTTCTGATGAGAATGCCGGTGAGGATCCCGATATTCGGGTTACCATCAAGGATGATGGGCCGGTGGCGAAAAGATTGAGGGAGGCGTTTCTTGCCAAGGGGAAACCGTTTGTGTTTGAAAAGATTAGAGAGTATGTTGATGCGATGGCTAAAGGTGGGCCTGCTAAGGACGACTTGGAGGGTAAGAAAGTTGTGGCAAAGAAAGCGAGTTCTTCTTCACCTTCTACGGATGTGGGTAATGTGGGAAACAACAGCGGTTCGACTGTGAAGGACAACAAGAGGAAGGAGGAAAAGAAAAGGGAAGGATTTAAGACGATAACAATGAGCGAGAAGTTCTACTGTCGGGCGAAAGATATGTACGAGATTCTTATGGACGAGAATAGGTGGAAGGGATTCACTCAGAGCAATGCACGGATAAGTAAAGAGGTGGGGGGAGAGTTTAGTGTTTTCGACGGGTCGGTCACTGGTAGGAACGTGGAGTTGCAAGAGGGCAAGTTGATTGTTCAGAATTGGCGGTTTGGTAGCTGGCCGGATGGCATCGTGTCCCAGGTACGAGTAATCCTCCAGTTAGTTATGAAATAGGTGTTCTCGTTGGTGCTTTTTAACTTATGCTACATTCATTTCCACAATGTTAATTAGTTAAGTTTCGTTTTATTTATCATTTTATAGCGGGGGTAAGGATAAATTGTTTGCTTGGCTTGCTGATGTGTTTATGGAACTTGTTTGGGGTTTTAGTTGGGTGTTGCCTCTTTAAACTCTTTCATTGAAAGAAAATTGTGGACTTTTTTATTTTCATTACTTATACCCCTTTAATGAGTTTCCAACATACGAGTTATCAGCACTCTGTGCTAATTGATGTGCGGGCCTGCGTGTTCTTCTATTTTGTACATATCTAATATATGTTCTTGTTGCATAACATGTGTTGGCAAGTTGTTGATTATGCATTGAGACGAGCAAAGTTTACTCACCAAATTCCTACCGTATGACTCTGTGATTGTGCTTCTGGTTTCCTGAGCACCCCAGAGCAGAGGTTGTGGATGCCCGCCCCCCTCGATAACCTTTGGTGATAAAATCTGCACTGTAATTTAATAATAACAGGACATAGTATTTGTTGTATATACATTGTGATGCATTTTGGCTCGAAGTATACTCGTAACGCATTTATATGAATTGTTTTGCTGGTAACTACGGTAAGCCAAAGGATCCTCTGTTAAATGATGAACACCTCAGCCACAGATTGATTTTCGTCTCCTGTGATTTTTGGCCCAATTATTGTGTATGGATTTTTATCTATATTGACTTGGACTAGCTGTTGAAATTTCTTCAATTTGATATTGTTGCTGTAGTATTGTATGACATGCCAGTCCATCTATCATTGTATTTTGGTATGGGAAGCTGGTCCCTGATGTATAAGTATCTGTGTAGGAACCTTTTGGAAACATTTAGCTGATGACACGATGTATTCTTGATTATGCAGGTGCGCCTTGCTTTTGAGGAGCCTGAATCTGGCGTTACAATTATCAAGCTCACACACTCCGATATACCAGAGGAAGATAGGTTAGTTAACTCTTGATCAAGTAATATAGTATTATTTTATATTGTCTTTCGGGATCTCTTTTATTTACCTTGTCTACATTTTATTGTTTTGCAGGTATGGTAATGCGACGGTGGTGGAAAATACTGAGAGAGGATGGCGGGATCTTATTTTCCACAAAATACGGGCAGTTTTTGGCTTTGGAATGTGAAATTTTCATCTTTGCTCTTATACCATTGAAGAACTTATTGTTTCTCAACTATTGAAAAATGGATCTAATGCAACCTTAGAGACCCAAAATTTGTGGGTTGTCTTACACGAAAGGTTGTTTCTGGTGAATTTTCAATATTGAACATGTATTGGATTCTATTTGCAAGCAACCTTTTGCTACTTTCCTGGTGTGATGAGTGCTCTTATTGGTTGTTTCCATATGCCACAATTTTTTGTGGAATTCAATGAATATTTTCTGCGAGTTGCGTTTTCTGTCTTGAGTTTGTAATTAGGGTCCCTGCTGGTAGTTGCCTGTTAATAGGTGAATTATATCATAGGATGCCCTGTCACAGAAAATTGGGTATTTGATTCTTGATCGAAGATCTTAATGCGAAGCTACTTGATTTGCCATTTTGGATTATCTCTAAATCTGATATGTTTGGAGGATGCAAGAAGCATACGGTGGAGATAATGATATTTGAGTATGCTGGAGTTAAATCATTTGTTGTTTGATGCCAAAACTCCATCGGATGCTCTCTATCTTGGTTTACGATCTTCTACAATGGTCTTTAAGTATTGGCGTATAATCTCTCAGCACCAGTTGAAACTGGAACCCAACATGGCTAAACTGTTTTCTTTGGGTCGGTTTTCCGCTTCTTCCTTGTACATTTCCCAACTGTGTGCTTGTCTTACGAGTTTCAGCTTAATTTATTGGACAATTCCTTTGGTCCATTGGGTAAACAAGTAGCTCAACTCATATAACCATATAAGAATCTCAGATAGTGTTTAAACACCAATCGCCTCCTCATTTATCTGAATTTCACTGTTTTCAAAAGAAGTCAAGTCCCAATTTATTTACCAGAGCAGATATGCCTACTATATCAAAAGTCTTCTTTTAAGATAATATAATAAACTATTTTTTCACTGGGAATTAGTCTCTGTACTTAGATTAGAGTTCGTGGCCTTTTACCTCTTCAGAGGAAATTTTAATCTTTCCTGTCTCTAAATGTGAGGGCATGATCAGCTTTCCTATTCAAGTTTTCAGAAATTATAGATATATAATGTAAGAAATGGACAGTTCCGTAAGGAATTTAAAAGAACTTTTTATAAAGAACTCTGAACTCGAATAAATAAACTCCCTTAAAATGCTTGATCTTGAACCATTTGCGGCTTATTATACAAGTTGGCAATTTATTAGCATACATGATCGATCAAGTCAGTGGCTGATTAGTTATCTTGAGACCTAATACACGACATCAATATGGTTGAATGAGGCCGTGCTTACTTGTTACTAGTTGTTTAAGCATGCGTGAATTTTTAATGTCAATCATTGATTAAGTTTGAATGGTAGTAGTAAGTGGAAATCTTCGGGAAGATTAAAATACCAATGCTAATTATATCATTACTGTTGTGACCATTTTACTAATAATATAATACGAGTTATGAAGCATCTACAGTCAGTTGTTATGAAATTAGTATTACAAAGAATTAAAAAGTTATTCTGGTTAGTTTTTAAAGGCACTGTAGCTCATACGTAGTGTAGAAAATAAAAATGATGGTTACTTTGCTCATTCCAATGAACGGTGTCCAATATAAATAGAAGACAGCGAACTCCTGAAAAATAAGAATTGTCAATCATCTTCTTTAACAATTAATACTTTGATGATTCGGGAAACAACGGCCATCAAATCATCATCATTCACCTCTCATCATTTTGCTTTCACAATCAATCAAACTAGAACAAAAAAGATGTTTCATTTAGATATTAATGGAAGAACAACATTCATCACTTCTACAGACTTCTGGCCCACAAAATTCAAGGGATATTATGCAGATCAAGCAGCTACAATAAAAAATATCGATATACCAAAAACATATAATTCCAATACCAGGTGTATATATATATACAGATGGGAAAACAGGGAAAAAAAAAAAGATAAAAGAAACGAAAAAATCACTCTTTTCATCTGTAGTCGTGACTATGGATCAAAAAGTAGCCCTCTGATCGGCGATAAGAGAGAGTCCTGCGGTCGCGGCGGAGGTGGTGGCCACCTTTTCGCAGGCGGGGCACATTGTTAGAGTTGTCGGAGGGAGGTGCTCGTAGAACGGCTGGGAGGCTTTGAGGGCTCTTAACTCTTGAAGTTCCTTATGCAATCTTCTGTTCTCTTCGGTCAATCTCTCACAACACTTCTTTAGATACTCACAGTCCACCTCCGTCTGCTTCAGTTTCGTCCTGGTGGGAATTAAACAATCATATTTAGTAAAAAAGTATGTATATATTCATGAATGTAATATCATCTATGGCTTTATATATATTACCTAGCTCGTCTGTTCTGGAACCACACTTCCACTTGTCGCGGACGGAGATTCAACTGCTTTGCCAGTGAAAGCTTTTGCCTCTGTTCACCAAAAATTCAAGACCCAACTTTTCATTCCCATATATTGATTGAGATTATATTTCTTGCACATGAGATACTAATTAAAACTCCGCAAGGAGAGATGGAAGAAACTCAATATTAGAAGTAGTCCACCTCCTATTGTTTTGGTAATTCAAGTTGAGTAATTGTTTAATGAAAATGTCTTTCCTACGTGTGTGTGTATATAAAGACTTACAGGATTGAGAGTGTTGTGTTCTTTGAAACTGTCTTCAAGAAAAGAAGATTGTTCTTTGGTGAGTCTGAGTTTCTTTCTTGACATACCATTTTCATAATCCTCATCACTACCTCTTGAGCTAGAGCCACCTCCATCGTTACTGTCAACCAATTGTTCACTACAATTTACAGAAACCAAAGAATCGAAATCCCTCTTCGTCCCCACTTCATTTCTGATCACCGAAGAATCCATCTGAAAGCCTGAAACCGCAACCGCAGCAGCTTCTGTTTGATCTTCAGGGTTTTCATTAACCAACGAGGCCGTTCTCCGGTTCACCTCCAGCTCACTCCTCGGTTCACCGATCACTGTAAAAACCAGAACTTGTAGCATCAGTTAAAAAACAGACTGATACGATAGACTTTTGACAAATCGTAAGGCGGATTGAAAGAGCTCACAGTTCTGGGCAGGCCATGGAAAAGGAAACTTGGTAAATAGTATAGAAGACTGACTCCTGTGAACAGGAGAAAAAGGCATCAGATCAAGCTGCACCGGCGGATCATCGGTTCTTTCCCCGCCGTTTTCTGCCCCGGAAGTGCAGAGTTTTCCTGCTGCCATGCGGAACCCTAGTTGATCTTCATCCACAACAGCAACCTGTACTGATTTTTCAAGAAAAGAGAATGGCTTCGGGGTGTCGCCTAAACTTAGAGCCAACTCCATTGAAATGGAAGGGGCGGAGAGTTTCTAATTTATGAACGGAGGATTCTGCTGAGGTAATTTCAAAGGAAAATGGAAGCAGTCCAATGCTCCTTGATCGAACGAATACTGGTACCCCTCAGATTTATTATGATTTGACGAATACCAATGCCAAATTATATATTATTAAAAATAAGAAAATCCAGGGTTGACAAAATGCTCTTGAATATATATATATATATATATATATCCACACACGACAACTCCCTGTTTATGTAAATGAATCATGGATCCATTAGTGTTTGCCAAATGTTGAGACAATGATGGTGTAGATTATGACAAAAAGTTTTGTATATAATTTATACAAATAATATAAACTAATCCATCAACTATCATCGTTAAACAAAATTATTTAGAATCAACATCTGTTAAAAACATATATTTCTAAATATATATTCAGAATAGTTATGGATAGGAATTTATACTCTATGACCTAGTTTATATGTGACTAACTCTATTGTTTCAGCTCCGGTTTATTCCCTACTCAATCTTTTATATACTGATACTGATATAATTAATACACGACATAATAATCATTAATACATTATTTCGTCTCACCGTTGAGACTGACGAAACATAAGATAGATAGATAGACGATAATATATTCTGCAGTGTGTATATCAAAAAATAAACTATATTTATGATTACCAAAATATTATTCTGACGTGACAAAATGGAATTTTATTTTGTTTGAATCGAACTATTGCGGCAATAGTATTAAATTGGTTTCAGTTAATAACAAATTAATTAGAAATTTAATTTTCTTACGTATACGTTATTACCATATTATGTCTACGGATATATGTATACGCTCAAATTATTATATTTTATTTTTAAAAAAATCGTAGAAGTACATTGGCATTGTTAATAGTCTAAGGGGGCATAAAATTGAGTAAATCTTATTCCGGGATTAATTAAATTGAAATATATGTTGTGATTTAATGTGTATTTTATATTTAATGAAAAAGTTAGGCAAGACTAATTGACAGAGAGTTGGGAGAAATTTGGCAGAGTCTAATGATATTGTCCTAATGTACTATTGCTTTTATATCGAGCATGCAGCTAAATAATAGCTCATGACTCCACTTTAACTGTACATAGTACACGCACACATAATACATACATAATATATAACTCCATGAATTGAGTAATTTTAAATACACCCAGATATTATAAAATATTAAATAAGTGGATTTGAAATCTATATTGTTACTTTTAAAACAACATTTAAAATCTATGGATTTGAAATCTCTTCTTCCAAGCATAGCCTTACGTAATATATATACATATTGGATTCTTTTCTTTATGATTGTATATAAATATTCTTCTGGAACGCAACATTAGGTTATATTGGTTTATTGACTGAAATTAATTGGGTTGATTTGTCATTATAATTTTCTAAATTCGGTCTAAAACATTTCATGCACTTTTCCAAGGGAGGAAAGGCGTCTCACAAAGGACTTGTTGAGTCGAGAGCCTACCTATTCTTTTATCTTATTAGTGAGTATGTTGTCCTTTATTTTCAAATACCGAAAAAAATCAGAATTAGATCGAATTGGATGAGGGAATAGGATTGTTTAAGAGAAGAGATAGCGACCGAGTTCTTACTTTATAAGTGAATGAGTTGATCCTAGAAAAGCAGGCCGCAATACTTGATCTAGATCCAATGTTGAAGCCGAATGCAATGGCATCAACAACTAGTGAACTTGTATGGGGAAGCCTAGCCAATAAGTATTGTTGAAGCTTTATTTAAAGACAAAAGGATATTCTAAAATTTACATTTATATACAAGGACCACGATCATTTGTATAGAAAATAATAATAGCCACTTAATTGATTCTTTTGATCGAGAACAATGACAAAACCATTCAATAACGTTTTTTTAAAGAAAATCGTCACGTTAATAATAATGAGTGTCCAAATAATGGGACGCACTAGTATAGTAATAAATTAATGTCAAAGTTCAAAGCAATGAAGGCGCCTAATAGGAAAAGTTATTGTTATTATTTTGGAAAAATATACCATCAATTATTGGATGTATACAATGAACTATCTAATCGCCCAAATCATAATATAGTAAAACGAATAGGTTGATATTCCATAAACTAACAAAATAATATCTATATATATATATATATATATATATATATATATAGACACACACACAGAGCATGAATAGGATATAGTGTCATTCTTACGAAGTTTTCCGGACAACGTTACTAATGTAAGAGAGTATGTGGCTGGAGATTTAGATTTGTCATGTTACCATGGAGTGCCTGCATGCAACCAATCATAGTCTACGTTCAGACACACAACATATATATATATATATAGAAATTGTCTACAGGCGTGTGGAAGAAATGTATTGGATATGTCCTGCTTTTGGGATCATTGCATATTGCAATTATTGAACTGAAGCAGGCCTCCATGATAGACTACGAATAAATCATATTTTTTTAATTAATACTGTGTCGAATATGTTTATTTATAATCTCTATGACGAGTTATGGGCAGATCTAATGATATACTAGATTCAGCTCCAGTCCACAAAAAATCAAGATAATTATCGATTAGAATCCAATGACATGATAACAAATGTCCATTGAGTCACAAAGAAATGGGCCGCTCAGACATGGCCCATAGAACAACAATGACTCTGTAAATAGATAGTTCCACCTCAAATTTAAGGTACGTTTTCATAAAGCAGTAATTAGCTTTTGAACCATTATAGATTTCCAGCAACCACTGAATTGAACGTTGGAGTGCCTTCACCGGGATACCTCCCGGCACCTTTGACTGTGCTTTATGACGCAGGTAACAACTCACTCAAATTCGTCATTGGAGCTCTCGCAGATATTCGTTGAGTTGTCAGATCGGTCGATCATCAACCTGCTAACAGATAACTTTTTATATATATCCGAGAATGAGCAAGAAACATGCATGAAATTTTGATTTCACAATATATATATATATATATATATGATAGAAGACTATGATAGAATCATAGAAACCATGTTTTGTGTATTGATTTGTATGAGAACTCCTGTTTACGTACCAACTGGCATCTTATATTTAATTGAGAATCTGCCAAACGATGAATATATAGGATGTAAGAGATCAGTTAATTTCACGTTTTGAATCACATCGTATCAAAATGGATGTCAGGTCATTGTCACATCAGAACATTTTTTTTCATTAAAAACTTCACTAGTTAATGGATTAATCCCTTGTATAGATCAGAGGTTCTTGACCTATATAGGTGTAAATCGAAGACCCATATAGATGATAAATCGAAGAATATGTACGAATAGACAGAGTTTTGAGGAGAAAATCGGACAAATTCTCGTCGAAAAATAATATTTAGAAGAGAAATTAATTAAATTAAAACAATAAATTTTGAGAAAGAAAGAGAGGGAGAGAGGAGGATCTTGTTGAGCTGACTTGAAGAGATTGTGTCTCAGGCATGACTTCTGCCATAGCCACGAAGCAAGTATTACAATTAAAGATAGACAGCTAGCTAGCAGGCTAGCTCTGGCCTATATATACTTACCAAATTTATGCCTCTTTTAGGTCAAATTTTTCAATGACAATTTTCTCAGAAATCCGTGTTCATCAAGACGTAGGATTGTGATTAAAAAAAAAATTCGCGTTCACATAAATAAATTACAAAAAGAATAAATAATTGGAAGAAGAAGTTAAAAAGACATTAATAGGTGCATGTATTTGGTTTGTTTTGATAATTTCATTAGTTTTGTCTGGTGGACGGACAGTTTCTGAAAATGTTATAGGGAATATAATAATATTCCGAGAATGAAATAATACATGTTTTAAGAAAAGATAGAAATCTAAATGGGGCGGGTAACATTTTATATCCTCGAATTAAATGGGGATGAGAATGGTAATAACATGCTCATCCTCGAAATCTCCGAACTTCGTCCCGATAATGTATATATATATATATATATATATAATAAAAATAATACTACTATTATTATTTAATAAAAATCATATTACTATTCTTATTTCATACATATTTAGATGTATAAAAATCTTTCAAACTACGTAATAATCTAATAACATTTATATGTATATATATATTGTTCTTTAATAATATATTATTGAGTAATAATAATATGTAATCGTTATATAGTATTCGATATATTAGAAATATGTATGTATTAATAATATAGATTAATAAATAAAAAAAATATATATATATAATATAAGAGGTGGGAATGGGGATCCCCATCCCCGAAACGATTCCCGCGGGGATGGGGAAGGGGATCCCCGAATTATTCTGGAGCGGGGATGGTAATGGCAAAACCGGCCCCGTCCCGCCCCGTTGCCATCCCTATCAATAACCCTCCGAATGTTAGGGTTGTATGTTAAAAATATTATTTTTGTGTGAATTTTATATTAATTATATTGAATGAGAATCAATTGTTCAAATATTTGTATTTATATTTAATAATGCTTATGTCCAATGTTCTATATTGTTTTTAAAAGTTAGCATATTAAAGACTAACCATCTGTATATGTCAGATATTCCTTGATTCATACATATTTTAAATCGAGAAATATGTATAAATAGACATGGATCCGAAAAGGATGACTTATATAACTAACGACCATAAGAGAATACCCTATCGTTGCGTTTGGTAGGCGGATTAACGTGGGATTGATAAGCCATCACACGTTTGGCTCGATTTTTGGCCAGTTTATACCAATCCTTCCCCGTTTGATTCTTCAGATTTCAGCGTGTAGCAGCGTGATAATAATCCGTTCAAATTAGGTGGGTTACCTAGTCCGCGTACGCTGATTTGAAGAAATTGGCCAAACTTTACCGCTTTACCCCTGTTAACCCTATTATACACAACCAGACTTAGCGATAAGAATTCAATTCGGCTGCTGTATTCCTTCTAATCTTGGAGAATCGTGTATGAGAAGCACTTCGTTCGGCTGTTGAAGAATCGGGTAATAGAATCACAACTGTGGGTGACGCAGGTAAATTTCGATTGATAATTTTTGTGTTACCCTTGCGTTGTATCTCCTTCAATTATTTGTTCCGAGAAATCTTTGTGGTGCTTGTACGATTGAGCGGTGTGGTTGAATAGCAAGTTTCTGTATTTAAGTTTCTGTAAACCTTCTGTCGAAGACTGAAATTCCAATTTCAACACACTGAAATCTCCCAGATCATTGGGAAGTAAACATCAGAGACAGAAAGTATACTTCACAATGGTGCTTTTCAATCTGGAGTGGTAGCATGTTGTTATAAACTCAAGCATCGGTTATGTTCAGATGGACGACTTGATTTAAGAAGATTTAGAATCTGTTTTAAAAAAAGGTTGCAGCATCATTTGTTCAACCAGCTAGAATTTAGTTATCCTACGCATATGTTTGAAACGAACATGTTTATATTTTAATGTGTATAATGATATGACGCTTAGATGGTGCAGAAAAGAAATGTATTTGGAGCGTCTATCTCCTCTTGTAGGCTGTAGCAACCAGGATCATTAGTTGATGTATGTTTGTGTGTTTTGTATTTGTTCATGATCTGTCCAACGCATACATTACATTGTTTATTGATAGGACATTTAATTTCTCATAACAATCAGTTGGGAACATATTATATGATGGTTTTGTCTTAATTAATTCTTACTTTAATTATGGCGATGTTAATTGTCTGCACCGGCGCCAACGCCAGCTGATGTTCGGCCTAGCTATGAATCTGGATTATATATTTGATATGAATTGAAAATATTTATATCTTCACGACTCTCCCCATAGATCGAAATGGGTGTTTCCAGCATATATACTCCTGTATTAAGTCACACAAGCACCCGATAAATTTTCGAGGACGAGGAATTCTACAATTATTTTAACTCAAGCACGTTTTACTATAGAGTTTTTAAAATTCTCTGACTTTGAAAAGAAAATATAACTTATTTCATTTAAATATCATACCATGCAGACACATACTTATATAATTTTGAAATCCCAGTAGTTTTTATGTTGAATAAGTTCATTCGTCATTGACGTAAATTCGAGTCCTTTTTTGTTGAGTAAAGTAAATCAAGAGATTTGGGCTTATTGACTCTTAAAATGATGAGCTATATTATATCTATCAGATAGATATAATATATTAACTGAACATCAAATAACTGATATATGCTAAAAGTTAGTCTTGCATAAGCTTTAAAGGAAACATATATATTTAACTAAATCATGAAATTTCTTTTTAAGCAATATGAAATTTCAATATTTAAAAACTCTTATGGTCCGCTTGGTAAAAGAGATTGATTGGATTGCAGTTAAAATTCCTGAATAATAAAAGAATATAAAATAATACTATATATAATTTAAATAAATGATTTGATTTAGATGAGATAAATAAATAATAATTTGAATATCTTCCGATAAAAAGAATGTATGATTAATATTTAAAACGACCGTACTACAGGATGTGATGATTTTGAATACTATAAAATAATAACCGAAAAAGGTATAGTAAGAATAAGTTGATCCAAAAGTACAAGGATTTTATTTTATCCCAGTCACAAAAATCATACCAATGTAAAACTATTTTATCACCATACATAAATTTCTATATCAATCATTATTTTTTTATAGTTCACATACTAATTATTCAGAAATCCTATCTTCTCAGCCAAACTTAATCTCATTGTAGAAAGAAAACACTTTCCGTGTGAAGGGCATATAATCCGTATTATCCAACTTTAAAATTTACCAACTCATCAATGGCAAAAATATAAGATGTCTGAAGGATTAGTTATCAACATTTAATATTACATGTAAAACTAGGCCGGGTTCGCCTTGAAATTTTCGTTGCTACTCACAGACTTCTAGCAACTTCAATTCAACTTTCCACCCGCTATTGTATCCTCACATTTGGGAATTCCAAGTCAATAATATAAAAATAAATACCCCCTACAATTCAGTGAACACCATGTCAATGACATGCATCCAACTAAAGTTCACAAGACAAGGGTCCATATACTTCTTTTATACACCCCACATCATAAAACTCAATTTTGTACCACTTGATTTCGAATTTTCGATGACTTCGTAATGCCAGCAAGAACTAGACACTTTCCATCATGGTCGCCAAAGAATTTGCCACTGGGGAATGACACCTAATTTAACAAATTAGGCAGAATGATAGACTAAATTTGCATGGGCACAAACACCATTTAAACTTGTGATGGTTAGTCAGGTGCCCCATCCACATTATACATGCTACATAGTTCGAACAAGGTTTTAGTTTAAGGCTATAGTAATCAAAACTTGGAGGGTTTTAGATACTTCTAACCTCTATAACACTCAAATTTACACCAACAAATGATCAAATACAACAGGTAGTGGAGTACCTAAAGAGTGCTCCCCTCTCCAAGAGCATGGAGGATCTTGTGTCAATTTAATCTCCTCCTCCTAGGTGCACGGGAGTCTCCGGTATCGACATCAGATATTCTTGAAGCATTGTTCCTTCTTCTTGAAGATGAGGTAGAGAGGGATACTGTGGAATCGATTTCAATGGCATTATCAACCGTCTGACTCTCAGAGTGTATAACAGCAGCAATGCTCGATAAAGAATCCCTATCATCAGCAGGTGGAGGCAGTTCTTGATTTATGTCCACCGGATGGTCGTGAAAATAAGATTCTACCAACCTCTCAGCGGCCAGACTCTCAGCGGAGTTTATTACCGATGTCAGATTCAATAATGCAGTAGCTGGATGTGAACTTGACCTACGAAATAAAAATGATGAAAGCCGGTGACTATCCCTCGCCTCAAAATCAGTTGGGATGCTTTCCCTCAAGTCAATTATGTCTTCAGATGGCAGAGCAGGGACAGGAGTTCTTTCACGACGCATTCCTCTTGAAGTTAGAATTCGGTTGAGTAACGAGTTACTTCTATCGGGTGAGTCGTGAGGACCATCAACATTTCGTGGCTGCACTTGGGAAAATTCCCGGCTAAGATCAAAAGTACTTCCAAGTCGTCGAATCATTTCCTCCATTGGAATAGTGAATGCGGTCCTCTGAATAGCTTGCCTCCAGCTCTCAACCCGCCGTGCTTGTGGCCGGAGAGGAATCTTCAGGCTAGAATCCACACTTGTCTCACGTATGCTATTTCCCCGTCCATATATTGGAGTCAAATTTTTAACTGTCACCTCTCCCTTGCAAACGGGACATTCCTTCGCATCTGAATGATGATGTAGCCACCGGTATAGGCAAGGCCAGCAAAATAAGTGGCCACAGCAAGTAACTACAGGGTCTTTCGCCAAATCCAAACATATATTGCAATCAAAAAAGCTTCCTTCGTCGGCATCACTTTTCCCACAACCTTCCTTCTTAAGAGCTCCATCCTCCAAAGAACCAATGCCATTCTCAGACACTTTGGCCAACAGGTTAGTCCTCTCCTCTGCTGTGACACTACCTTCACCAGTCTGCTGTTCGATCCCCCCACTTAACTCGAGGGCAAGATTCCTAGTTTCAGGTGGAATAGGAACTTGCCTCCACAAGGACCGCCACCTTTGACTCCTTTGCCTAACGACATCCCTTACCCGATGAACAGAACCATCTAACCAATCCTCCAAGTTCATAGAAACATATGGATAAGATCCTGATTCTGATCCAGATCCAGGTGCACTATCATAATTTGAATTATCAAGAGGCCCCAAATTGAGATCAAGATTTCTTGTACTTGGATTCTCATCGGCCATTGAGAAAACCCAAATTATACCCAAAGCCCAGACTTCAAACCAGGACTTAGTGGTTTTATGCCCCAATAAACTGAATCTTACAAATTTCACGAACAACACAAGGTTTACAACCTAACTGACTCAGCAAGCACAAATATCTACTGTCACTTAAAAATTAAAACTCTGCTCGTATTAGATTAAAAAGAATCCGAATCCAACTTTAAACGCGAAAGAACTAAATAAGAAAACCAAGAATTAGTTCCAGTCAACTGAGTAACCAGCTTTTCGGAGAGAGTCAAACAAATAAAAAACCCAGAACTTTATCAGTGGAAAGAAGAGGGTGAAAGAAACAATCACAAAGCTGATGAGCAAAATATCGAATTTCAAAATCCAAACCCAAGACACGTGTTAGTAAACGCCCCACGCTGAAAACCAAACCAAGGTTTTCATCTTTACGGAGACAAAAGCGCAAAAGATACCAAGATTCAAACTTTACACTCCAAATAATAAAGCGCACAAGAACATGTACCAACAAAACAACGAATTACAGAAAGGGAGATTAAAACCTCCGGTAATCGAAAGATTGTATTCATGAGCTGGCAACAGAAACAATCGACGAATTAGGGTTGCGAATTGAGTTGGGTTAAGTGAAATGAAATGAATGTCCCATTAATTTCTTCCCACCTGACCAGTGAAGAGTGGGAGAATCAGGATCTTGGGGGCGGGGAGGTGTGGGATTGATAAGAATTGCTGTGTGAATTGGGTTCAACTCAGAGAGCTCATGGCGTGTAAGAAATGAGGCATGAGCGATGCGAGGGAGAGAGGAAAATTTCTGTCTAGTAAATTTTGGAGAAGCGGGACATTTGGTGGGGCCCAGAGAACAGAGCCGATTTGGGCCACAATGACTGGGCCTTTCTAAATGGAGCTACTATCCAGAGTCAAAGCCCAGCCCAGCCCGGACAAGCCTCATATATAATCTCAAAACAAAAAAACTTTTGAACCTCTCTCACTCCATATATGCATCCTTTAGAGAAAAATCCCTCGCAAGAAATCAGTAGTGGCCACAGCCACAACAGCAACAGAAAGTTGAATGATCCAACCAACGTAGTTCGATGCTGTCGTTGCTGTCGCCGCTTTCTGCTTTCTCCTACGTGTACACATCCATGCAAGATCCATCAAGAATGGAATCAATTTGTTTTATTTCAGAGGTTTTCAAGATTGTTTTGAACATTTTCTTGCCATAAGAAATCAAATATGATATAACCAAATTTTGCTCAGCCAATAAACAATTGACACGCAAGACTTATCAGGTCGGGAATCTCTCTAATATTATCTTGTCAGCTCGGGTTACGCACTTTTTTGTTTAAATAGGTCGAGGAGTGCTTCACCTGCAGTATCCTGTCAACAAAGAAATAAGTCAAAGGGCGTCGGGGTTGTCACGACGAAGGCCCTCCGATGCTTAAATCAGCTCGGGTTATTTGAGAAAATATAAAGGAAATATGAAATGAGTCTATTGATTCCCCCCTCAACATGAGAAAATATGAGGGCTCTTATAGGTAAAGAAATGTAGTTAAACGTACCTGTCCAAGTATTTATGAATCCGTGGATAGTTTTTCTTAATGGTTGTTGGTACCTTGGTCGGGCAAGAGGGCCAAGTGGTCTATCAAGTTGTTAATGTAGGGCCGCAATTTTGCGTATTATACTCTTAGGTCGGATGACATGGTTGACCCAAATAAAGACTCCCGAGGTGATTTTGCTAACCAGCAAGATGCGCGCCCGAGCTTGAAGAAGGTTGGTTCCCCGAGCTAAGTTTTTGAAATAGATTTTAAGTGATATCAAAATCATAATCAGTTTGAGGATCAGAATAACATATATTAATGCTTTGTTTCATAAGAAAATAGAATTTTCATTCAACGTCTGTCCCTGTAAGTTCTTGAATCTGATTGTATATATATGGTACTCTTCGCTTCTATACATATATATCTTGATTATTTGTAGCCATGCAGATGCGTGTTTTTTGTGCGGCATCTAATTTTCTTGATGAATCTAATTTTCAAAAAAAAAACTTTTATCATTGTAGTATTTGTTATTGAAGAAATATACAGGCCCGGCTGTGTGCTGAGCATGAAGATCAGATGATGCATGAGATCATTGATTTCCCACAACGCACGCTTGAGTGCTGCTTTTGGCCACGAGTACCTTTTATTTTTCCCATGGTCCTTATATGAATTTGTTGTTGTTTTTTTAATTAAAAATGTTGCACTAAATTCATTATGAAAGCTTTCAAATATATTATCAGTTATTTCAAGACTGGACGACTCGAATTTGAGGAAATCTTTTTCTCTAGAACACTGATATGATTAATATTTGTACATGTATTCGACTGAGATTTTCGGTTTTCGTTTGGTGTTGTTACGTGGGTTTGCTTAGTTTGATTGGTTGTGTTTCGTAGATCATCTGGACCGGAATCGAACCGACCGATATGCGTAAAGTTAACTTGATAAACCAGTATAAATTGTTTTGGTATTTTCGTAGAAGTTAAAGAAACCCACTAATATACGGTCACATGCAAACATAATAAAATATAGGATTATATTTTGCTAAAACCCCACATCGATAAAAATGGTCGAAACCCATTTAGAAGATAATAAATTTAGATCCGAATTACTCTTCTTCACTTAATCTGTTATTTTATTTGACATGAATATCCATCCATTGATCTTAATGATGCATGGAACAAATCATTATGTAGCGACCCAATATTGCAAGCCAGCTAGAGTTTAAATGTACTGCACAAAATTAATTCCAGTTCCAGTTCAACTTGCGTAAAATAAACAATAGCCTAAAATTAATTTAACATCATGATTTACTTTGTTAACCCAGTAGGCCTATAACTCACGAACTGATAAATATATAACCATGCATGTTCATTTTGGCTATTTTGTATTAAACTAAAGTAAAGATTGTGGCTATAATGTATTAAACTAAAAGTGAAAATTGTTCACGCACGAAGAAATATACGAACCACACAAACATGATCGATCGTATGTCCCAACAGGCCAACACATATATCAATAATCATTATAATTTGAAACAGAACTCCATGCATTAAATTTGACCCAGCAAGCTGCTTATTGATCTAGCTTTCACCACGCCAACCTTAGTCCTTCTCTTCGTGACCATTGACGGCTGCTGCGGTGGCCCCAAGTCTCCACTGCTCAAGGGCTGTGCACCACCACGATGATCCACCTCGTGGCATTGACGCACACTACTCATGCTTCTAACCCTCCCTTTGCCTAAATGATGCTCACACAATGCGTATCCAACGAGTGTCGGCTGGCAGCACCGCCACCCACGCCCATTAACACGGCTGCAACGTGAGCCCTCCATGATGGCATGCCCTCTTTTACTCTTCTTTGTACCAGTACCACTTGAACCGTGGTTAATATTTTGAGCAACGTCTTGGTCAGTTTTAGTACTTGAGTCGCATTTCTTGTTGGTTTTGGACTTCATTCTTGCACTCATTTGTGTTTCCTCCTTTGGGCTTCTTTCAAAACTCCCGCTCCTCTTCTTCAATGGGACAAGAACCTTAGGATCTCCTTCATGCCAAAATAAAAATATAACACAAAAATAATACTGAAACGTAAAACAGTGATATATAATATGGTCAAGTCTTTGCTATATATTAAAGTTAATATACAGGAATGTATACCTTTGGCAGCAGCAGCAGAAGATGAAGATGGTTGCATAAAGGTATTATTGGTAGATTCTTCCTCAAATGGAATGTTATTTTCCCTGAAAGTTTTGAGCGTTTGAATATATCGAATAAATATTCAGTGCAACATACATATACACAGTAGCATGGAAAATAATGTGTAAAGAGAAAAGGCTGGGGACCAGCATGTATCCCCATGCTAACATGCACCACATGGGGGAACTATTTGTTCCCATTATATAGAGAAGAAATAATGAAATAAGTTGAGTTTCATATTGATAGATACAGGTTAGTGTCTCTAGATTGGATGGTTAGGAGGGTAACCGTGGTTAATTAAACAAATCACCATCAAACATACGGTCTCTCCACTGGCAGTGAGCTTTTTTTACGATGATTGAACTATAGATACACCACAAAACCCACACACATACACACACAGAGATTCGATCTCTCAGTTTTTACTGGCTACTAGCTAGAACTTAAAGTTCAAAAATTGGAAGAAGTGCTTTTCTCCCCTTGTTTTTTTTGTTCTTAACAAGCAATAAGAATTTGTGAAAGAAGAGAAGTGCAAGGAGAAATTTACAGTTGCTTTTCTTTTCATTCTTATAATCACCTGATATCATTACTAGCACGCTTCTTCTTCTGTTCCTCTCTCCATGTTTCACCACCCCCAGATTCCTACAGAAAAAAGAGACGCAGTAACTACAAATATTTAAACAAACCTTGATTATATGTACCCGAGTGCACGAATTCTTGGTGCAAACTTGTAACTTTACAACCCCAAAAAAGATTATAACTCTCAGACTTTGGACGTTGAACAAATCTCCGTATCTAAATTTAGATATTTTCTGTAAAGTCTTTACCTTTAGCTTCGTCTTCTCCCCATTATTATCGTGTTCAGGTTGAGCCCTTGTGGTATTACTGCAACTGATCGCCATAACTATATCGGAAGGCTGTCCAAGAGGTTCAGAGAGCTGAGCAGCCTCTGATTTCTGTGGCGCCGCCGCTGACTGGCTGAAATGGAGATCTGAAGGAGTAGATGGCGGCGGAAAACGCTTCCTGATCCTCATTGTTCAGTGATTAAAGAGGATTCAACTATAGCTAAGCACAAAGAAGAACCGAAAGGGGGAAATCAAGAAGCGAACGAGTGTGCAAAGACAAAGTCTTTGGGAGAGAGAGATCATAAAGAATACATGTTCCGCAAGAAAAATTCCAGCTTTAGGATACCCTCTCCCTCTCTCTTTCCATATGTGCTGTTTTGTGTGCGTTTCTCTCTCTTGACCTTTATTTGTTGCACCACACACATGAGGAGTGGATATGTGTGTGTACGTCAGAAGGGCAAAACAGAATTCTTGGTGGCGGCACGTGCGGGAGCTGGTGGACATGGCGGCACGTGCGAAGCTGGTGGACACGGCGGCGCGTGACACACAGGTGAGTTAGTGGGTCCCGTGGGTTGTGGGTCGCCACCGGCGTGGAGTGTCCGTGTGTATGTGCAAAATATTTAAGACTTAAAATTTTGATAATATTTAGTTTTAGATTTAATTGGTTATGGGGAATATATATTTTTGAGTTTTTCTGTAAAGAAAGATTAATCGAATTTAGAGTCTGAATCAACCGAAAATTTTTTTAGGTTAGCATTTAGATCGATTCGGTTTAGATGTACACTTTGATTTATTTATTTTGATAAATTTCTCATTATTAACCGTAAAGATCAAATTTATGCATGTCCTGTTTTGATTTAATTTTTTTATTCTTTTTCTACGAAAATACTTATCATGGCTGCAAACAGATTATACATTATAACTTCTTGAAGACTGTAAGATCGAGCGCCTGCCGCTTTACCAAAAGTTATAGCTTGTGGTTACGGTGTACTTCCAATCTTTAAATCGTATAGCAACTCAAGCGCCACGATTCGATCGCTCTACCTAGTAGGGGCAATTATTGCACTCCAACAATCCCCCTCCCAATAATTGCACTCCTTGCAACAAATGGGAATCGAACCCGTGACCTTGGCTCTGATACCAATTGTAGGATTGAGCGCCTGCCGCTTTACCAAAAGCTATAGCTTGTGGTTACGGTGCAACTCCAATCTTTAAACCGTATAGCAACTCAAGCGACACGGTTCGATCGCTCTACCTAGCAGGGGCAATTATTGCACTTCAACAATCCCCCTCCCAATAATTGCACTCCTTGCAACAAATGGGAATCGAACCCGTGACCTTGGCTCTGATACCAATTGTAGGATTGAGCGCCTGCCGCTTTACCTAAAAGCTATAGCTTGTGGTTACGGTGCAACTCCAATCTTTTAAACCGTATAGCAACTCAAGCGTCACTGTTCGATCGCTCTACCTAGCAGGGACAATTATTGCACTCCAACAAAGACAAGAAAAAATTAACGAAAATACATCATAATAACATATGAAATTTTTATGATAAAAAAGACCGATACATTTATCATATCTTTTACTTCAACAAGCAATCAAAAACATGTTTCGCGTGAACCAAAGGTAGGGATTTTTCTCTTTTTTTGGTTTCAAGTGAAGACTAAAAATTTTCGGTGGTTAAGGATAATGATTTTAAGGAAAATATTTTAAAATATTACATCATCATCATTATCGTTAGACACGCTAAAATATAATTTGATGATCCAAGCTCTTGCCATTCAAATTGATTCCCCTTAAAATACATATAAGAAGATTCCGTTTTATGAAATTTTGGAGAGTTTAAAGGTTGCTTTATTTAGTGGCAGGAAATTATTTAGCGTTAAATTAGGATACTCAGAAGTCGATTTACGAAGAAAAAATCACGCTATGTAGATTTGAACCTACGACGTCGGGTTTTGGAAACCCATGTCTTCTCTCATTGTTATTGAGTGGGAAAATCTTCTTCTATGGTTGAATACAAAGTCTACTGCTTATTCTTATTATTGATTTTATGCCTTAGGAATGTAAGTTATACAGATACAGGTTGCTAGAAAATACATAATACAAAATTTCCCTACCATATTTTTAAAATAGACTACTTAATACAATAGTAAAGAGGAAAAAGAATCAAATATGAATTTCAATATCCCATATTTTGTAAAGGGAGAGATATTCCAATTAGCTACATCTTTTGTGTTAAGATAACCATCATCCTTATTCTGAACAATATGATGAGTGAGAAAAATTAGAATTCAATAAAATTTAACTTGTACAACTAAAACATTATTTACCTCTTTCTTTCGTTTTCTAGGAATCCCGTTTTTGTTTTGTAAATTTGTTTTCTTCCTTCCGTTTTCGTTATTGGCATTCCAACCGAATACAAGCTAATCTAAATGGACAAATGAAATGGAAATTGATTCAAAACGCTCTTCCCATTATGGCTAAAGAAACATTTATGACAGACGATTTTAATTAATTATTCAACTGATCACACGAGATTCTTTTTCATACGCAATATAATACTATCGTCTTTTACAGGATAGTACTTTTAGATATACATTTAGACAAGGGAAATAAAAAAAAAGTAGTTGACTTTGTAATCAATAATAGATTCTAAACAAGGGAAATAAAAAAGTTGCTGACTTCGTAATCAATATCTGTTTTAAAAATATTGCTGCGTCTTTTACTTAAAACAACGAATTTTTATTTTACATATGTATATATGTGTGTTAGTATAATTATGGAATTTGCTTGAATAGAAAAGGAAAGCTCTTTGCTATATGGTATAGAGTATTTTAAACAAATAACTACAAAAGGCCAATTTTTTATAATAGTAAAACTATTTAACAACCTTATCAAGTTAACACATAGTTATCATCAAATTTGTTTTCAAATCTATAAATAATTGTTTTTAAATAAATATAGAAACTTTCTGCCAAATTGTTTTTTTTTTCTCATTAAAAAACATCAAATTAGCAAGATTGAAGAATCAAATTCTCATGGCGTCGATGTGATGCCCACAACTTTAACAGAGGATTTTCCAGTCTACATGTATTGAGACATCTTAAACAGATGATTTTCCAGTCTACATGTATTGAGACGTTCCACATTTATTGGGACGTTTCTTTAAATTCATTGATTTGAAAGTTTATCCATTAATGGGCTAACACCTATATAGGTCGAGGCCCCTTGGTCCATACAGGTGGTAACTTCATTGATTGATTCTTATGTCTGGTGTCCCACATTATTACACATGCATTACGCAAAATCAAAAGAGTCTAGATTGGGTAGAAAGGACCAAGTGTGAGTATTTTGTTGAGGAAATATTGAATAACTCTTGGATAGAAATATTCTAGCAGCCAAGTTCTTTACATGCAAAAATGTGTATATCCCCTTGTGGTAGTACCACAATATCCCGATAAAACAAGACATGCTCGAAACCATCGACGATCACAAATTTACTGCAACTGAGCAGGGATAGGAAAAAGTACGAGATGCGGAGACTCAAAATCAGTAAACTTGTACTGTCAAATCCTGTAC
Source organism: Dorcoceras hygrometricum (assembly GCA_001598015.1). NCBI lineage: Eukaryota > Viridiplantae > Streptophyta > Magnoliopsida > Lamiales > Gesneriaceae > Dorcoceras > Dorcoceras hygrometricum. The sequence continues at coordinate 379,205 of KQ990519.1, forward strand.
GCCAAGGTCATGATACAGGCCATGGACATACTGGAGTGTTGAACGATCATCCATTCCATCCTTCATCTGCACACGAGTTAAATTGCATAATCAAGATTCACTTAGTCGAGTTATGTCCACATTCGTACCAAATACTGATGAATCGCGAAAATACCTGCAGTGAAATGGATCCTACAACATGGCCTGGCACCAATTCCCAGAAGCGAGCCTGAGAGACCTCGGCAATATCCTCACGTGAAGAAACCTGATAGAATATGCATGACATCACCTCGGCATTAATTTGATCCCTTTTTTAAAATGATTTCAGCAATTCACGAGGAAGAATATTATCCTGAATTACAATCCAGGACATTTATGCAGGAAGATGTGAAGATGTATTGAACAAATCACAGGTGGCAAAGCCGTCTTCCTGTATTAAACACAGTAATTTGTGTACTTTGAACTCCCGTCACTACTCTTCCTCCAAATAGAAATAAAAGTATGGAAATATGCAATATGTCTAACAAAAGTTAAAAGTTATAATAATGGAATTTTGCCTGTCTCCAGCATTTGAGCAAGGCAGAAGAAGGAATACTAGGAGGTGCCATTTGTAACAAAACTCCACCAGTGGTTTTAAAGAGAGGTGTGACAAGCATAAATACTAAGACGGAAACCAGTCCCAAGCACAAAACTTCAGCATTTTTTACCCTGCAGCAGATACAGTGAATAAGACCCTGAAGCAGAGTTGTGGGCTTATAATATAAGCAGTAAATACACCAAAACTGCAGTAGATTGGATAATTACCCCAGACCAAGCAGCCAGGATGCTAATATCAAACCTGTACTGAGAGAAAAGTGACGTGCAACTTAAGATCCAGGAATACAATTTTGCAACAAAAACTGTACTCCACAAAAGATGCTGGCAGTTTTGAATGATGCATCTCATACCTTCGGATAGAGTCAGCAAGAACATGAAGGCACACTGAGTGGTGATTCATATCTTCAGCTTTTCTGTACACTGCAAGAAAGCATAAATAAATTGTAGCATAAGGGGGAAATCTTCGACTTGCTAAACAAAAGGATGACAAATTGTACTACATCTACAGGAAAAATAGAAGAAGAACCAAGTGTAATGAGATTTACCAAGATTGATTCGAGCATAATTTCTGAAGAACCAGACACCAATAAGATTTACCAGCAAATTTGTGACAGCTGATATGATCAGGTAGTGCCTAAAATATAGGTACAACCAGAGACTATTATCGAAAGATGAATAACTACATATAGAAATCAAATAAGAATGCACAAATCTGAGATAAAAATGTTGATATATTCATTCAAAATCGCTATATTTTATAGTAGTTTCCCCATCTCTTCTTCACTGTTTCTGTCCTGCATCTATTTCTTTGAAAGAGGCATGTTGTCCTTCAATGGATTATTTAGTCACTAAAAAATATTTCTCCTGTTATATAGTGTATTAAAGATTGTCTGACAGAAGTAACTATTAGCATCAAACAGTTAATATGGATGAATAAACGTAATATCCATTAAAAGAGTATGGTAAACTAAGGCTCACAACTCCCTAAGCCTATGTCCAAGATGCAATGCGAGGAGGTGTTTGTCGCATAGAACTAAGTTGCACTAACACAAATACCTTAAAATCTAAAGAATGAAGAAATTTGTGTTATACAGCATTAAATATGTATTTAACAAACAGTCGAGAAACAATAAAAAATATCTTCATAAATTACTATCAACCTGACCCTGGCACGCACTTTGTGACCAAAAGCAGACACTAAAAAAAACTGATAGCAGAAAATGTTTCAAATTCTAAGCAGTAATAAACTGCGTGGGATGAGATGGCAAGAAAGCAAGAAAGCAAGAAATCCAGTAGCTTTGATATATATTACAAGACTACCGTCTATTCCAACTTACTTGTGCTCTGATTCATCTTGTATGAATGCATGAAGTGCTTCCACAGCTAAGGAGAATGACATAAACAAAAGAAACAGCTGTCTACACAGGCAATATATATAATATGTCAGTCATAAATGCAATAGTAAAAACAATCTTCACGCTGAAAATGAATTAAGGGTTCACAATCAACAAAAACTAAATTGTAAAATACTTACAGCATTGGTGAAAGCAGCTAAAACCGACAATCTTTTATACCTGTCGGAAATATCAAATTCTCTCAGCTCATATTCTGGTGGAAATCAGTTCCTTAGAAAGTAACTAATACGTGTAGTTAATCGCACTGACGATCAAAAAATAATGCTAGATTTATAGATAATAAAGATGATGATGATGCTAGAACGTTAACAGAACATTTGGTCACAAGTAGAAGATCCTCATAGATAAAAGCCATCATCATGCATTTACTGACATCTCCTTCTAAATCACAAGATTGTTAAACTCCAGCACAAGTCAGTGTTAAGATGCTCCCAAAGTTCAACAATTCAATTGTTGATGTATTAAACTGGATTTCCTGGTGGCGTCATGAGACCATGAAATAACCATCAGGAGTCTTACCCATATGTATATGCACGATCAGGATTTTTTTGAGAAGCAGCCATGGCAAATAGTGAGAACGATAGGAGGCCGCAGCCAAATGTCAAATGAAATGCATCAGAAACCAGACCTGAAAAGTCATAAACCATAAATTAGAATACAGTATACAGCAGAAAGTAAGAAAATATCACATATTTGATTCCATATGACTTACTAGACGAATTTAAATAGCAAGGAAACTGAGATACAACTGATCCAGCTAATGAAATTGTAATTGATTATGAGACTGAACCAACGAAGTGTGATAATAATTATCTTGTTAGCTCAGGACACAATGTCATTAGCTTAACATTACCGAAATCTCACCCAAACAAAAAGAAAGGATGTGAAGAGAAAGGAAGAGTGGAAAATGTTGAATTCATGCAATCGCATTTCTATCCTGTCTTTCCATTCAATTCTTGCAAATATAAGTGATCCGAAACCCTTCCAACAGGATAGGAGAAAGATTATGCTTTCATCATCTGCCCCATGTCTAACTGGTTACTTGCAAAGTAAAAAGATTTCCACCTTGTTAAACTAAAACCACAATGCTTGGGAAAGAGAATATATACAGTAACTGAAAAATCGGCCCTGGTCTTAGGGTACAATTAGTATCCAATAATTTGTTCACATAAATTTCAAAATGATTATGCCAGAGAACATTGATATCAACCTCCAAACAAAATTTCCATATTTCATACCGATTCTCCCCGAGAATAGCCCAACGAACAATTCAGCTGTAGAATAAGCAACGTTGAGAAAAATCAACACGAATAACCGCCTCATTTGCCTGTTCCCCGATTTCAATCGACTTACAATCATGGAGACAAAGAAAAAGATAGAATTTTTTTCATTGGTTTCCTCCGGATATGATTCCTCCAGAAAAGAATCCTTCTGCGGTAAATCTATTCCAGATACAACATTCCTGGAAAGCAAGGGCTTAGGAGTTCGAGGGTCCACGGAAACGTTCTGATGAAATGAAGGCTGCCTGGAGAACGCAAATCGGCGATCTGTATCTTCCCCGAAGTTGATATCTCCGACGTACGATCGCGGGGAATCGGCGGCGGAGTTGACTCTCTGGTAGTTAAAGGATGAGCTTCGACCATCTGTACCTGGGAAACGCGACGATTCGCTCATCTGAATCACGGCAAAAACGCTGAATCACGGCAAAATGCACCACTGTACTACTGATCTGAACGAAGCAAACAGTCAGAGTGGTTGATGTAATTTTGGAGTGGAGGTAGTAATTCTTGGGTCAAAGAAGACGGCGTTAACGACAACGATTTATTTTTGTTTAGAAAACCCAAAGCAACATATTGTTGAATTTGGAGAGAACATGTATATTTGCTTTTTTTTTTTTATAGGGTTGTATCTTATAACTTATATAAATATGAAAACGACAAAGTTCCTATGTAAATGCATTACTGATATAAAATTTTAAGACACCATTTAACTTTTTGTGCGTTTTGATGGTTTCGAAATGTAATTCTTTTCCTTATTTTGAAATCGATGTCACTTCATTAAAGTTTTATGAAAAATTGTGTTCAATTTTCTTTTGATAGGTTGTATATGAATCCATTAAAAAGTTCGATATTCATCCAATCCAACAACTTCATTTTCCGACTAATATTGGATGCTATTTTTTAATAGTTCAATTTGTAAACAATTTTAAAAATAGGTTTTAGTTTATTAAATACATTAGTTGCATCCACGGTCGATGTGCAAGTGTGTACCCCGCTTCAACGACCAATGAATAGTAATAAGAATGCCAGATTAACCAACAAAACAGACAACAGTTGTAGGCTGAAAATCACTGGTGCCATTCATTTCATTTCAAAAACTCCAAATGATCTCATTCTACGGTTCGATATCAATCTTGAAACAACGAAAACTTTAACAAGAATCATATTTGGTAATATTCAAATCATATCTCAAAAAATTAAAGAGCAGGTTAAAGAATAAAAAGAAATTAATAAGAAAGTCATATGAGAAACAACAGCGGCAGCAAAATCATGTGGTCTCCTTCCTCACAGTTTCACTCAGAAGCATTTTCTGTGAACAATAGAAGGGCCCGATTCGTCGTACTCTGCCTTGGCTATCCACATCTGCAAGAGCAAAAACACGAAGATTCCTCAGACGGGGTTTCAGTGACTACAGAAAGAATGTAACACGAATTTAAAGTAGATCAATCTTTACCTGCTGGAATGTGCTAAGAGAGGCCAAAATGGAACCTCCGATCCAGACACTATACTTTCTTTCAGGCGGAGCCACCACCTTAATCTTCATGCTACTTGGAGCCAATGCTGTGATTTCCTTGCTCATCCTGTCAGCAATACCTGGGAACATAGTCGAACCACCGCTCAACACAATGTTGCCATACAGATCCTTCCTGATATCGACGTCGCATTTCATGATCGAATTATAAGTTGTCTCGTGGATCCCTGCAGCTTCCATTCCGATCATCGACGGCTGGAAGAGAACCTCAGGGCAACGGAATCGCTCAGCACCAATAGTGATCACTTGTCCATCAGGAAGTTCATAGTTCTTCTCCACCGAGGAGCTGGTCTTTGCAGTTTCCAGCTCTTGCTCATAATCCAGAGCGATGAAGGCCAGCTTTTCTTTTATGTCCCTGACGATTTCCCGCTCTGCTGTTGTAGTGAAAGAGTAGCCTCTCTCAGTCAGTATTTTCATGAGGCTGTCTGTGAGGTCACGCCCGGCAAGATCCAGACGCAGGATCGCATGAGGGAGTGCATAACCTTCATAGATGGGGACGGTGTGGCTGACACCATCACCAGAATCAAGAACAATCCCTATTGACATGGAACATTAGCAATAATACCATATTATCGTTTATAGTTCAAGAAAGACGCGCATCAAAGTATCTGCTAGCATGTTCCTCACCAGTTGTACGACCACTTGCATAGAGTGAGAGAACTGCCTGAATGGCGACATACATGGCCGGGGTGTTGAATGTCTCGAACATGATTTGAGTCATTTTCTCACGATTGGCCTTGGGATTAAGAGGAGCTTCAGTCAAGAGAATTGGATGCTCTTCTGGGGCAACACGAAGTTCATTGTAGAAGGTATGATGCCATATTTTCTCCATGTCATCCCAATTACTCACAATTCCGTGCTCGATGGGGTACTTGAGTGTCAAAATACCTCTCTTGGATTGAGCCTCGTCACCCACATAAGCATCTTTCTGACCCATGCCAACCATTACACCGGTATGACGAGGGCGCCCCACAATGCTCGGAAACACAGCTCTTGGAGCATCGTCCCCAGCAAATCCAGCCTGATCATTTGAGATTGACAAAAGCAATTAGCTCATTTCAAAAACAGTAATGATTACTCAGAATGCCCGAATCCTGAAACTATTGTTATCCTTTTTTTCCTCCTAAACGTTTTACATACAACCATCACAGCTTCATATCAGTGAGACAATCTTGATATTCATATGATTGATTGAGATCTGATTATATGATCAGCTCAAATCACATCAAACTAACATAAAATTTAAGAAGCTGTTATGATTGTATTTAAAGATTCCGCAATGGTCATGGGAGTACTTGGGACATTGAAGTTCGGTCATATATGACAAATGGATGCATCGGAATCTAACCTTGACCATTCCTGTCCCATTGTCACAGACAAGAGGCTGAATATCTTCACCTTCGGCCATCTTTTAACCTGCAGCGATAAGATAAAATCTCATTTCCCATTATTCATCCACTTTCCAGATACCCGCAATTTCGTGAACATGAAAACGTGGAGTTTAGAGCCCAAGAAATCAGATCACTAGCCAATATTTATTGAAACTTTGATCAAAAAACTTCCTCTTAAACGAGATTGCATCGCAGTATTCGGAGATCAATGACAAAAAGCCAATCCCAATAAAGCACAAAGATGCAATGCCGCATTAAACCAGACTAATAACAAGTTTGTCGTGGACCAGGCAGGGCTACGGGCCATCGAAATTTGTAAGAAAATAATATGAAGTTTTATGTCTTGTCTTTTCCTAAACCGCAATCGTTAGTGGTCTACTAAAGTAACTCCTAAGCCAGCTGAACGCAAAAACAATTCCAATAGAAATGAAATAAAGCTAGCGCCATTTTATGGTTCGAAGAAAAACAGTGAGTGGAGAATAGATGATAGGATGGACAAATAGAAAGAATATGGAAATATGTGGTCTTCGAGGACAAAATACGAGAGACTTATTTGGACAATGACAAATGTTGAAAAAAGAAAATCCAACATTGTGGCAATAGGAAACACCCATTAGCAGATCCATGCATCAAGAATATGCATCTGTATCTCATAACAAAATCCAAAAACAATAAGATGGCAAAAGACCGACAACACAATTGAAAATATTCCACCAAAATGGAAGCAATCATGGAGCTTCGAGTGAGAAAACTCGGATTCAGAGGCAAAGATCGGACCTTGCTGAAAATGGCTCTCCCTTTTTCTTGCTGGTGTGATGGGATTCGTTAGAAATTCTGTCACCCTCTCTATAAAGCAGCCCGTGCTTCCTTTGCAAGAGATGCCCGCCCTCTAGTTTTAAAAGGCAAATGAAACTCTACCTCAGATGAAATTCAGCTCAAATGATCCTTAAATTCTTGTTTAAGAAGATCAGGACCGTTGATTCGAAATGATTTGTACCTGTGGTGTGTGGCCCCCATGACAGCATCACATTGGTGGTGGATATAGCTGTCTGGCTTTTGCTTTCAGTTATGCCGTTTGGACTATTCTGCCCCTTCGGTTTTGTACAGACGGGGTCAGCCCAGAGATGGGCAAATTCGTCCCTCGCAAAGCGGTAGACTTTTTTAAAAAAACATTAACTTTGATGTTCCCCACATTCATCACTTTCCCGACTTTTCTCCATGTGGATGGCAGGAGAGGAGAATGTCATCGTGTTCCAGCTCAGAGAATGCGATACTGACACGTGTCCGTTGATCCGGTCAAATTTTCCCAGTTGAACGTGCCACACACATATGAAACCTGAGGCACCGTGCACATACAGGGAACCCATTACTTGCTTCTTGGTACTTAATACATTTTTCAAAAGTTTTTCAATATTTCTGTTCATTTTCAAAATTTATATTTATTTCATCCAATTTTGTCTCTGGTATTTGTTCATTTAAAGCCATTCAAAGGTTTATTTACCTGTAACTTATTATTCATGTGTGCGACATAAATTGAATTTAAAAGTACTGTTGAGTCCTAGCTCAAGTTAATAACTACCCAAACCACAGTACATGAGAAACTTCGAGAGCTCATAATAGAGAACTTACAAGGAGATTAACTTCCTAATTTTGTGGGCCTAGAATTCATGGGCCTTGACAGGGCTTGAACCTTATTGGGTTCAATTCATTTAATTAGATCTCACCCATTAATTAGATTTTTGATCCGGTTTTACTAGATCGAACGATTTTGCTATCTTACATATTTTATGATAGCAAAAAGCATATTTAATAAATAATATTCTATCATAGTCAAAATAAAAAATTCTCCCCTAAACAATGTTTCACATAAAATCTTGAATAAAAAGTGTATATCGAGAGTTAGATATTTGAGTTATAAAATCATGTCCCCTATACACACCATAACAATATTATATCCTCATATCAGACTTCAATTATTTGAAACTAATATGATTTTAATTTTGTCACAATCAAATATTTTCCATTATATTTCACCTTCTTACACTCATTAATAATACGACATTATGTTGTTAAGTAGACGATTGTCTTTCAAATCTATACTATTGATAGTAAATTTTCTGATAGAAAACCCTCAAATGTGTAGGATTGAAATTCTCTATGCAAACACCACTATATATGCATGATTTGGGATATATTTTGGTATTCTCCTAAATTACGAATGTGTATTTTTTTCAATTAAATCGTCAAGATTAAGTTGGAGACGTAGAACAAGCTATCTATGTATCATGTAAGTAATGCCTAAGGTGGTTGCCACATCACGAATGTGTGATGACTGATGAGTATTTAATCTGTTTAATTTTCCTAGTCATTCCAGTATTATTTGATTCCTAACTCCAAATTAATACGACGTGACTTGATAATATCAGCTTTCAGTTCTTTTAATATCTTATAACTAAATTTATGATTAATTTGATTGTGAATTTAAATTAATCACTTTGAACTCATGAGGAGTCGACGTTTATAAAATATTACGTGTAGTGGATTAGACTCGTTCATTTGTTTGATCTAATCCGCACTACCAACGTTGATTTTGTGCCTTGGAAATAAATTGATAAATTTCTCGTCAGAATAACTACATTTGTAATTTAAATTTTTATTCATATTATTAGTTTGTATGATTCTTCTTATCTGGAAAGATCATTTTAATAATAAATTAATATTTTTATGATTTTTCTTCTGTATGTCACAGTATACATTATCTTCCGTCTTTTCTGAAGTTTTATTTCATAGGTGATTGCTGATAGTATGTCAGCTTCTTGATTCCTTGACGATAATGCCCCTGGCCTAGTGCTCCATATGACTCCAGGACCAGGAGAACACTGACCTCAAAGAAGTTTTGCGAAATCTTTCTCCATTCGTGCGGAGGATTAACAGAATCCCAAGTGTTGGTTTTTTGTCTTCACAATTTTCGTTATTACGCCTTTATATATATATATATATATGTATATATGTTTAATTACCTTTCTCATATATTTCAATAATAATTTCTATATTTAATATTATTTTTTATCACTTTCATGATCTACAGGTGAGTATTGTCAAGAAAAGAAAATCTAAAGATTAAGAGAGAAAATTGCTTTTATCTAATTGTTCTCACTGCTCACACTTGACAATTGTTTCCACAAGAATTTCACTTCTTAGGAAAAAGTTTCGAATGGCTGGTTCAATTTCAATTCAAAGCCTTTTAGTATCTCCACGAATGCTGTCATCCAACATGTTGTCTTCTCCATTTCTCCGATTCTCTGTGCCGCTTTCATTTATCGAAAACAGAATCATGGGGGTTGTTTAAACTTCAAAACGGGAAATGGGCTGTTAGCAAAAAGTGCAGAGCCATGGTTTCGCAGACTTGGCAAGGACCTTCAGCTGCTTATGCTAAAGAAATGGAGAGGCTATCCGCTAAAGAATCTCTGCTTCTCGCTGTAAGTTTGTTTCAGTTTGGAAACATTTGGTATTCACTGGATACTTTGTTTGCTGAATCTGCTTTAAGGTTTCAAAGGTGTTTGCTTTCAACAAACTCGGAGTTTACTTAAGGTTGAAAGTAGGTGAAAACGGACTTTGCGTTCAATTATACGCCATTTGAAATAATTCTCATGTTTTTGTTTCTCTTTTGGATCCCATTATTTGCTCCAAAGGTTTGTTCTTTAATGTAATTTGTTTCTCCAGTTTTATTAGATATTCAGATAATCTGTTAGTGGTTTGCTGGTTAAATTTTTGTTCTTAATGTTTTTGCTTTTTTCCCCCTTCTTCTGGTTTGGGCTTGAGTTCTGTCATCTGATCGAGGAGGATATATCTCTATTTCTGGAAAGTCATCGACCTATATCTTGCTAAAAATAATTCTCATCTCTAAACTTTTATGGAACGAAATTTTTGTGTGATTAATAATTGAATCTTGTTTACTACTGATTGAATGCAACTTCAGTTCAGAGATGCTGGAGGATTTGAGGCATTGGTCACTGGGAAAATATCAGATATGGAACGGATTGATGTAAATGAAAGAATAGTTGCTCTTGAGGGGTTGAACCCAACGCCCCGACCTACAACGTAAGTTTATTCTTTCACTTCTAATCTAGGATTGGGTTCTCGACAAGGTGTTCATTTTGTGCTTTCAGCTATCCAGGTCTCCTTTTTTAGAAGGTCAATGGAAATTCGAATGGTTTGGATCAGGAAGCCCCGGGCTCCAAGCTGCTCAAATCGTGTTCGAGTTAGTTTGAATTTATCTCATGTTTAGTTTCGGTTCTTTTTTTATCGTTAACCATGGTTCTGAATGCTGATGAAATGATTATCTCACAGGAGGTTTCCCACAGCATTGGCAAATTTATCTAGATTGGATGTGAGGATTAAGGATGGATATGCAAAGATTACGGCAAATTTGAAGTTCTTGAATGCGGTACTAAACTTCCTCTGTCAAAATGGTTTGGACCTCTCTTACTGGTTCAAAAGATTATTTATTTTGCTAGCACATTTTGCTGAATAAGCTTTCGAGACATTGTCTATGTTGTCTTCTGCAAATTTGGCACTGGGTAGTGGGGGTATGAGCTCATGTGATTCTCATCAGTTGATAAGATTGCTTAATGCAACTGTGTAATTCTGCAGATGGCAACTCTTGGTATATCAGCAAACAGTTGATCCCGCTTCATTATTTTTCACTTTACTTTTTGGAGGCAATTTTTGTGTGCTTTAGTAGTATCCCTGGTCAAATGCAGGTAGAAAGCAACTTCACGCTCAACAGCAAGTTATCTGTTGAGGGGCCACTTAGAATGAAAGAGGAATACATTGAAGGAGTAATTGAATCCCCCAAAATTAAAGAAGAATCAATCCCTCAACAGCTAAAAGGTGCTTTTGATCAGGCTGCTAGCACTGTGCAACAGATTCCTGTGCCCATTAGGGATGCAGCCACGGGTGGTTTCAAGGTTCCTCTGGGTGAGCACTTTATACGTTTTCTTCTATTATCAAGTGTTTTTGAGCATCAAAAGATAGAGCCAGCTAACATCCCCAGTACGTGCTGAATATTTCTGAAAATGTAAAACTTTGATAACTAAGCTTCGGTGCGACTTTGTGCACATATAGTTTTCGCTCTCTTTCTGGCAGCCCAGTTCCTTGAAATATGCATTGATCTTAGTGTAGTTTGATATGAGTTGGTCTCTGCTAGACGAGATTTAAATTGAATGCTGTCCTCTATAGAACATTACTGCTGCTTTTTAATCCTTCAATTGTAGAACCGTGAAAATTCAGGAAATTGCATGATTGTTTGTAAAACATGATTCTTGAAGTTGGTTGTGCACCACATCTGGTGCTGCTGGGATTTTTGTTTTTGTTGATTTGTGCGTCACACGGAAGAAATAACAGAGGTCTATGTGGTCGACTTTAATACTTGACTGCACTTGTGTGAGCATTATCGGTGCAACATCATGAGAAAATCACTTGCATTACACATGCATTTCAAACAAATTGAGATATCCCGGTTGTACTCCTGTAACAAAACATGGTAAATGGAGAGAATTTTTGTTGAGAAATATTTCGTTGTTTTAATCTGATTTGTATGCATATTCTATTGCATCTATATCAGTCACGCTCTCATTTCTCCTGTAAGAGTTTTATATGCAATGTTTTCACCAAATGTGACACCTTTTCTTGCCTTAGTTACATTGGCTTTTTGATTCCGAACAAAATCTTGAACAGTAGTGTCTATATTTCAGCACTTTTCCATATTTCTTCATTAACCATGTTCTTAATTTGCAGGTGGAACATTTCAGAGGCTATTCTTGATATCCTATCTAGATGATGAGATAATGGTAGGTTCGAGTTGTCGCTCACATATCTAATCGATACATCTATAGTGGTGCATCTCAGTTGGTTGGTGTGAATGAAATGCAGATAGCTAGGAGTACTGCTGGAGTTCCTGAGGTCCTCACAAGATTAGATCCTGGTCCATCTGTGCTCGTTGAACCGATAACCGAGTATGAGAGTTGAAGGAAGACCTCGACAATCCATTTAAATAAATGGTAGTTTCTTTTGTTTGAATCAGATGTATCCTTCTCGACAATATTAACGCTCATGTGAAAGATGTGAATAAACAATTTTTTTTTTATAAGCAAATGATGAATCAACAATTTTTTGATCACGTGTTTGTGCCCGTTCTCGTACAAGTTTGTAACTATTAAAAAAACCATGATCTTTTCGCACTTTGAACGATTGTGTGTTCGATGTTCTCTAAAATTCTGATCTACTGTATTCGATGTTATGAGTAACTGTCTATCTCACTATTATGGTATGCCTCACACAAAAAGTTTTGTGCAAGACACATTATAATAGTGCGAAGGACATTACCCCTAGCATCCCCGTGTAGTAGAATCCAAGCGACACAGATTGAAGTTTAGATAAATGGACCAGTTAGTCATGTATCAAGTTGATTGAACTATTGTCTGTTGTCGATTCTGCTCTATTAACTTGAAAGACTTATGCTTAGACGCCAAGAAAATTAAGCCCAAAAATGAGGATAGTTAATTCTGGAAACATAAGATTGTAAATTCTTCAATGATCAACAGTGTAGATAATACAAACTTATTCGATTAATATGAATAAAGGGTGGGTCTTGGAAAGTACACCAAATACAACAGTCTACCACATTAATCATCAATGAACCAAAATTAACTTTTACAGCCCAGAAATTCACTTGTTCCAAACTTCCAGGTAGTAATAGTGGCTCCGTAGAAGTCTACAACTTGTTTTTGTACCAGAACACACCTTTGTTCTTGTCGCCTTCATCTGACTCGACATAAATGCATTCCTTTGCTTCCCTCCACATTGCCTTGAAAATTGGAGTCCCATCGAATTGATAGTAATTACCTAGTATTGGCTTGATAGCCTTTGTAGCTTCCATAGCATGATAATGAGGCATTGTCGAAAATAAATGGTGTGCAACATGAGTATCAGTTATGTTGTGGAACACGTTGTTCAGAATACCATAATCTCTGTCCATTGTAGCTAAAGCTCCCCGGAGCCAATCCCACTCAGAAGAGTCATAATGAGGGAGCGAAGGATGAGTGTGCTGCAAATATGTGATCAAAACTAGGAATCCGTTAACCACAAGTAAGGGGGCGCCATAAACACAGAGAACCCAAAAAAATCCTTTAGCAGCCGCCAGACGCAAAAGCCCATACGTGACAGCAAGAACACCTGCATCAGAAACAAGGATTTGGACCCGTTCCCGGTCAGAGTAGATAGGGCTATTTGGGTCGTAGTGGCATGTGAATCGGTCATAGGGTCTTCCTGAAACGTTGAATAGTAGGTACAAGGGCCAGCCAACTGTAAGCTGGACAATTAGTGTTAGTACTCTGCCCGGTGGGTTGTTCAAGTACATGGCAGAGCTTCCGAGTCCTGACTTGACTTTGGGCACAAACACTTCATCACGATCGAGTGAACCAGTGTTTGAATGGTGTCGACGGTGACTGTATTTCCAAGAAAAGTATGGCACAAGAAGAGAAGAATGTAAGATTAGGCCTACAGTGTCATCAAGCCATTGGTAGTCACTGAAAGCATGGTGGCCACATTCGTGAGCTATGACCCAAACACCTGTTAGTACACAGCCTTGGCATATCCAATATAATGGCCATGCAACATATGAAAGATGATAGGGGAGATCTTTGAAGTAATTGGTTGCGACATAGTAGAAGAGAGCAACAATTATAAGGTCATAAAAAACATAGGAGAAAGAACGGAGAACAGATCGCCGAAAACAATGGGGCGGGATGGCTTTCTTAACCTCACCGAGCGTGAATGGAGGCTTCGAGTGTGGTGCTCGTTCGGGGATACCTGATGATTTTGTCTTCTTGCTCGCAGGAGAAGTAGGCATCCGGCCACCAGCACCCATTGTTCAGCGACCTGCAAGAAGTTTTAGGCTATCAGACTTGTTTTCAAAACTATTGCATATTTGTATCACACATTAACCTCAACCAGTCTTACGTATGAGTAGTACACCATTGAAGATTATCTGACTAATCATATAATGTGAACATATGATTACAAAGTCTCACAAAGAAAAATACACGCTTGAATTGCAACTGTACAAAACAGGGAATGGTAGAAAGACAATTTGTGTAAAACCTTTAATATGACTACTAGTGGAGGTCATTAATCAAGCAACTTAAAACACAAGGTATCGAGTCAGCAACTAGATTTATTTCCATCGAGACTCAAACTTATCGTGAACCAACAAGAAACTGCGATAGAGATTAGATATTAAGAAAATATAATTTTTAGTACTTTAAGGCTCTAGAGCACATGGAACTATGACTTGGGCAGCGGACATGCACTAACTGAGTAGATTAGGCAACGAAAAGCAACCATACCTAGCTGATTAGCTACAAGCTATAGTGACGCTTGGTAATTATATGGGGTTTTGGTAGAAATTCTTAGTGCAATTTGATCATGTCCGACAATTTTACACAATCTTCAACGCACATGCAAACAAAAGATTGTGTTTTTAAAAAGAATATAGCATAAAGAAGAAGGAGATTCGTATAAAAATATTAGACACTGATGTAGTTTTTTCGACTATTCCAAATTAAGTTGCCGGCTAATAAGAATATCCAACAACCAGAAAGATGCAAACATTTGTCAAGAAACGATTATTTTTTCTTCTTGAAATGTGAAGTGATCTTTGGAAACCTGAGAGAAAGTTGAATATCAAGTTTTATATTCTGCAAAGGGAATCAAACCATCTAAACAAGGCAACACATGGGATATGCTCAAGATTTCGATACGCAGTGACGCAAGACATCTAGTTAAACAAAATTTAAAATTGACAATAATTTAGTCATCATCCCAAATGTCCAATCTCCATTCTTATTAAAAAAAGTTTGTTGTAGCAGAATAAACAGGGGTTTCGTCAAACTAATAATTTCGAACAGCTATCCGGGCTTCCTAACTCTACCAACCATTATAAATGTCTCATAGTTGGCAGCTCCTGCCTTCTGATTCCATTTGTTTGGGATGAAATGAATTCCTTGTTTTTATGTACTAAATATAATATAACGTACAGATAAAACAAAAGGGGAAACAGTTATGTGGTTCAAATCTAAGGTACTCAATCCTGGTCAAGCACTCCAAAGGGCTCAAACTATTATTAAATATATATTATTTTTGTTATTAGCCTTATTCATACAAGCAACATTTGCAAGCACCTTTCGTGCCCAAGAACACGTGACCCCAACGCAAAGGAAACCTGAATATATTAGTTGGCAATCATGTGGCTTACACAGAAAGGGTGAAAAGGAAGTAGGCCAGCCCCCGCACCCCACAAAAACAAAAAGGTAGAATACAAGCAATACTCACACTAATAGAAGCCCCAATACAAAATCTTAGGCTTTCTAATGCTTTTGTCTCTTTTAAAAATATCAGAATCGGTTTGTATGTTTCAATAGAGCAGAAAAAGGAAAAGGAAAGAAGAAGGCCAAGATTACAATTTCTGCTGGTTTTTCCATTTTAGCTTGTTTAAATATGGTTTTAAAAAAAGCTCTGCATCATCCATACATCAGGTTATGTAAGCAAACACTTTAATAAAAAATCATATATTTTATAAAGAAACACTCTTTGGGTAGAAAAGACATTTGAAAAGGAGAAAAAAAAAAAAGACGACACTTCGTCGACGGCCATCTTTATCAAACGCACTCCCTTAATGTGGAGATCTAAAATCTGATAGAGACATGATAACAACGTAAATCAGATTCAAAGGACCACAATAACTAACCCAATGCATCGGTTAGGTATACAGATTCACATTTTTTATCATCTCGTCACTCTTAACAAGCTTATGACTGCAGCTAAATATCAGACACCTTTAAACTGCACCTTACGTCACGTTGATCTCCTTTAGTTTCAACAGGAAAACGAACGACGAGTTATGTTCCTCACGAAACAGGAGAACCAGGAAAGAAACTGCAGAAGCATTGAAATTTAGATCCAAAACTCTCAAGGCCCAGATGAAAATTCTGATCTCAAAATTCAAACAGAGAAAAGGAAAAATCCCTTTTTTCCTTTTCGCATGCGAGAACATAGGAATATCATAGACGTTCAAAATCGAAAAACAAAAAAAAAAGCAAGACACAACAATAAACTCAAAACAACACGACCCACATCAAGATTTGTTCGCATTTCCCAACCAATCAGGAAACTGGAAGAGGGAAAACGACAAAAGCAGCTATAGATCTGTATAAGCATATATGTGCGTTTGTTCGACATTCTACAGTGCGAAATTACCTGGTGAATAAAAAATCAAGGCAGCGCTTTCTTTTTGCCTTTGATCTGTGTGTGCCGCAAGTCCGCAACACACGGTTTGAATTTATTATTGTTCTGGGATTTGAGAGAAGGCCCGTAGGGTGTTTATTTATAAGCAAGTTTCTATTGAAATTTTGTACAACTTATTATCATGGTGTCCATATGTTTTTATATTATATTTTTACTGTTCTATTATTTATTTTAGATGAAATTACTTGAATATAAAATTGGGCGCGATGTTTAGAAAATATTTTCGAATTTTTTATTAAAAAATGTTATTCAAGTATAATTTTAAAGAATATCTGAGAGGTTATTTAAAATATTTGTCCAACAGAAAGGGAAAAAAAAAAGTGGTCTCCAAATAAAAATATCTGGCAAATTAAACTCCACTACATCGTATTACCATTTAACAGCACATAACGCAAACATAATATTTGTCTAATAGCATGAGTCACTGGAAATAACAAGAAACTTCTCTTAAATTTACAATTTTCGATTGTCCCTTATCGTTGTGGCCCTTACATAATGTATATTGTGGAATTCTTTTTTGGTAATTCGAAAATTAGATATAATATAGATTGAAAATAGGAATACGTATACACCAAGGCTATGTCTGGGAAGAATGATAAAGGCTGTATACAAAATAGTCCAGCTTTATCATTTGTTCGGTTCCATTTTATGGTGTCCAACAATAACCCAAAGGCCCGTGAAAACATACTATTAAGGTTGGATAACGTATCCCTAAAAATAGGTGGGTTAATTTATCATTACGTATATTTATAACTTAAATGACTTAACTGCCCATATTGTGAAGACTTACCCAATATTATTTTTCATATTGCTTTCAATTTAAAGCCTTAAAAAATCCATTTATAATTAAAATTTTAAAGCCTTAAAAATAATTCAAACAAGAGAACATGCATATGTTGGCAACTTTATCCGTCTCCAGCATTGTTGAAGCATGTACGAATTATATCGGTAATGAATTTTAAAGTTGTATAAACAAGTTCAGACAATTGAAGAAGAAGAAGGGGAGAAGAAAGGGCAGAGAAAAAAATGTAAAACTTTAAGGCTCCAAAAACAAGTTCAGACAATTTTTGAGCGCTATCCTGTTAGTCGATTTTCTTGCCATTGAACGGGTAAGTGAAAAAATATAAAAAAATATTTACAACAAAGGGTAAATTGGTAAAAGCTTAAGCTGAACACAGTTTAATCCATCTCTTTAAAATCAAACCAAACAATAATCTACCAATCCCAGATATTAACTATCATACATATATTTTTTAATTATCACTCAACTTATCTATCACATCCTACCTACCAAGCGCAGTCCAAATTGAGAAAAGCATGGACTATAGAACAATAATATTAGAAACGGGTTATGTGTTCTTAGGTAATAACATGAGGAGGGCAAGGAGCAATTTGCCTTTACATGTTATAAAATATTTGGTGAAAAACAAAACATTTATAAAAAAGAAAAAATGAGTTAATAGTACAAACAGAGCCTTAAATATTATTTAAGAGTTTGGATTAACAAAATATCATACCTTTACTGTTTTGCGTGTTTGTTTTTAGTAAAACAAAATTGGATGGAGACACTAGCCGTCACATAAATATATCACACGTAAATAAGAAAGATAAATAGATTAATTAAATGATGTTGAAAAGTTCAATAATGGTATAGATTGTGGCATGATTTCTCTCTCAGATGCAATTAGAATCTCGGAGAATAAATAATACTTTTTATTCTGTGTTGGGTTTTATTTGGATAAGTGATACATATTATCACAATAAAAAAAGTTTTAAAACACAGATTTCGTACAGGTTTCTCGAAATTTTAAAGTTTTGCAGACTATGATTTCAAATTTCGTACTTAATTTAATGAATACATTATTGTGGGAACATCAATGTAGTTTTGAATTCGATGGATTCAGTTCATTAAAACATGTGCACGCTTCAAGGAAGTGTATCTTCTTGAAATTCGTTACATGATATTATTTGTTTCTTATTCCAGTCTGGTGAATAAAAAATCAAGGCAGCGCTTTCTTTTTGCCTTTGATCTGTGTGTGCCGCAAGTCCGCAACACACGGTTTGAATTTATTATTGTTCTGGGATTTGAGAGAAGGCCCGTAGGGTGTTTATTTATAAGCAAGTTTCTATTGAAATTTTGTACAACTTATTATCATGGTGTCCATATGTTTTTATATTATATTTTTACTGTTCTATTATTTATTTTAGATGAAATTACTTGAATATAAAATTGGGCGCGATGTTTAGAAAATATTTTCGAATTTTTTATTAAAAAATGTTATTCAAGTATAATTTTAAAGAATATCTGAGAGGTTATTTAAAATATTTGTCCAACAGAAAGGGAAAAAAAAAAGTGGTCTCCAAATAAAAATATCTGGCAAATTAAACTCCACTACATCGTATTACCATTTAACAGCACATAACGCAAACATAATATTTGTCTAATAGCATGAGTCACTGGAAATAACAAGAAACTTCTCTTAAATTTACAATTTTCGATTGTCCCTTATCGTTGTGGCCCTTACATAATGTATATTGTGGAATTCTTTTTTGGTAATTCGAAAATTAGATATAATATAGATTGAAAATAGGAATACGTATACACCAAGGCTATGTCTGGGAAGAATGATAAAGGCTGTATACAAAATAGTCCAGCTTTATCATTTGTTCGGTTCCATTTTATGGTGTCCAACAATAACCCAAAGGCCCGTGAAAACATACTATTAAGGTTGGATAACGTATCCCTAAAAATAGGTGGGTTAATTTATCATTACGTATATTTATAACTTAAATGACTTAACTGCCCATATTGTGAAGACTTACCCAATATTATTTTTCATATTGCTTTCAATTTAAAGCTTTAAAAAATCCATTTATAATTAAAATTTTAAAGCCTTAAAAATAATTCAAACAAGAGAACATGCATATGTTGGCAACTTTATCCGTCTCCAGCATTGGTTGAAGCATGTACGAATTACATCGGTAATGGATTTTAAAGTTGTATAAACAAGTTCAGACAATTGAAGAAGAAGAAGGGGAGAAGGAAGGGCAGAGAAAAAAATGTAAAATTTTAAGGCTCCAAAAACAAGTTCAGACAATTTTTGAGCGCTATCCTGTTAGTCGATTTTCTTGCCATTGAACGGGTAAGTGAAAAAATATAAAAAAATATTTACAACAAAGGGTAAATTGGTAAAAGCTTAAGCTGAACACAGTTTAATCCATCTCTTTAAAATCAAACCAAACAATAATCTACCAATCCCAGATATTAACTATCATACATATATTTTTTAATTATCACTCAACTTATCTATCACATCCTACCTACCAAACGCAACCTAAGAGTATTAATTTCTTTAGTTTAGAGGAAAAGAATGTACGCACACTTGCTTGAGGAAATACAAAATTTGAACATCACCAACATTTTAAATAAAAGCAGTCAAAGTTGGTGAAAGCATACATTTTTTTCAATTTTTATGTTTTCTTGCTCGACCAAATTTGGTACCGTCATCAATGTTTTGCTTTGAATCTATTACATGACAGTTCCCCATATGTCCCACAATTGCACAAGAACAAAATAATTTAGGAGGTCGAAGAAATTTATGTTGTTAGTTAAATTATTTAATATTTTTTCGAGGGAAGTTCATTATAAGTTCATTTGCTCCTCAAACATATGCACACTAAAATAATTAATAAAGTTAGATATATGATATTTGTTACTCGAATTACTGTCCAGCAAAGTAGCTATGAAAATAATTGTGTAGGAGATTGAAGGGACTTCGTATTATGTTGCACGTACCAAGTTAGTTAAAAAATATTTAATTTCATCTGGTTAGTACAAACTCCTAATTCCAATTATGGTCGTCTTCCTCCATCGATTAATTTAATTACTATGTGTCCTTGTCGATGCATGATACTTGTGGAAAGACATTTTAAGTTTCATGTGGACATAATTTTTTCCATAAAGATGAATTCTCATTAAACTATTCCAATTCTTTTGGTTGTTTCTCGTGAATTCTTTCCCCTTAAAAACGTCACATTAAACCAAATTTATGTATGGGAGGAGGCGTGATTGGAAAAATAGCAACAATAATTAAGCTCGATAATGCACGTAATAGCTTGTCTTGTCACGAAAAATATTTGGTTGAATAGAACCACACCAAGACTTGAATGTTTTCTAGATTTATTTATTTCCATATATATTTTAGGTATCGTTTTTCTCAATTCCTATATTATTACATAGTGTTATTCATCTCGTATAAATAAATATATTTATATTTAATTTATATTAATCAATTTATAATTATTTATATTAAAATAATTAAATTATAAATATAAAATTATAATATCATTCCATCGTTATTTTATTTTTATTATATTTATTAAATTTTATGAAAATTAAAATATAAAATATTATTAATTATTCAACTTGATATTTATATTATTTATTATTAATCCTGACAAAATAAGCGTGTACTTTTAAACATGTTCAAAGACACACGCGCTGGGGGTGCGGGGGAGGAAGGCAAGATATTGATAAATACGAGGTACATGAGGTCAGTGTAAGAACAGCAAAGGGGAGATGTGTCCCGTACAGTGGGATTGGACTTTTGTGGAATCTATTTCCAATTTCGCCCATTATTCCATTTCCTTTTCTGAGACCAAACCATCCCCTCCAATCACCTGATGCATCGTTTTTCCAGAAATGCCCTCCCCCCGATTCTATTCTTTTTTCAGGAAAAAAAGAAAAGAGAGAAACAAAATCGCGTAATATTTAAAATATATGTTTTCGAGTTTAATTTGAGAGAAGGAGGAAACGAAACTGTAGAGGGTTCGCTTGTGAATGAATCAACAATCAGTGGCGTGTCAATAATGGGAATTTGGTGACGGGATGGATGAAAAATAAATGTTGCTAATAATGGCAATGGAGTAACAATTCATCAAACTTGTGTCGGTGATGTATACTTCCATTATTGGTTAATGTAGGACGAAAAGAGGTGGAGAGAGAATCGGGGGGGATGGCTTTTCGATTTGTTTAACGTCGGAAAGTTGCGTAAGAAAGAGATGCTTCTTTCTTTCCCTTTCCTTCTTCTTCTTTCTTCGTGACTAATAAAATTAAAATGGGATATAGATTCTTACAAATTTAAATAAAATAGAAGGGGTGATTTTAAGCATAATTAAGAAAGATACCCAATTCACATCAGATTAAATTATTCGATTCATAGATCAAAATCTTAATCCCACCGCCTCAAAAAGGAAGATCCTGGAAAAATGCTCTCTCAGCGTTTACCATGGAACAAGTTTATTTTTACGCAGTGTTTCTAACAGTAAAGTCGGTTTCCGGATATAATAGAATCATGGATATAACATATTTGTATGAAACAACTGTTTTTGATGAATAGCTATTTCGAACCTTTCAGACAGAGTCACTCTTTCGGCTAAAACATTTTTTCAGGAATAAAACAGCTTATTCGAACAAATTAACGAATTAAAATAATAGCCTCGTACGTTCATCAACGATCTGTTATCTATTTATCATTTTAGAAGTTTAGTATATTTGTTATATGCATGTATGAAATTATCACTAGATTAAAAACTTTACTCTACAAGGTTCAAGCTATTTAAAACACATATTTAACATACCCATAAAAAAGTTATGCAATTATTTGTTATATTTCATATTTAGATATGAAGATTCTAAATTTAGTTTAGTGTTTTAAAAAATACTAACATAGAGAACATTACTGGCACGTTCGAAACTGAAAAAAGACACAAAATACAGAGGACTAGCTACTCTCCCAATTACATAAAAAGAAAAAAGAAAGAAAGAAAGAGAACTCGAGTAAATTGACTTATTTTT
Source organism: Dorcoceras hygrometricum (assembly GCA_001598015.1). Lineage (NCBI taxonomy): Eukaryota > Viridiplantae > Streptophyta > Magnoliopsida > Lamiales > Gesneriaceae > Dorcoceras > Dorcoceras hygrometricum. Next base: position 401,620 of record KQ990519.1, read on the forward strand.
CATTCTTGTTAATTGCGATTGCCACGAAGTTACCGATAGATTCGATCGATTTTAATAAATTTATATTGACGGAAATAATATAATATCTGATAGATTAAATTTACAGAAGAAACACAAGTTTATCTTGTTGGAGGCAGACATTAACTAATGATAAGAGCTCCAATTAATCATCAAAATGAATATTAGCAGGCACCTGTCCACAACGTGTCAATGTTATAAAGAACTTGTTCCTCTCTAATCTCCACGTGTCCTATTGCCGACTCCATATAAACACCCCAATCGTAGATAATCACTCTTCATACTGTACACCAGCTAGATCGTTAGCTTGATCTCTAAAATACAACGAGAAAATGCAGTCAGCAAAAGAAGCAGCGGCCAAGACAGCAGCTTCAGCAAAGGCTGGCATGGAGAAAACAAAAGCCACCATGCAAGAAAAGGTTAACCTTTTCATAGATCATTATATTAGCCTGTTTAAATTTCATAAATCTGATTTATGAGTCGGGTTTAAACGACAGGGAGAGAAGATGACCACGCGTGACCCGACGATGAAGGATATCGCGGAGGAGAAGAAAGATGAGAGGATACGGCAGGCAGAGCTCCAGAAGCAGGAGGTTCAAGGCCATAACACCGCCACCAGGCAGACACCAGCCGGTACTGGACACACTGCAGAAGGGGAGGTTCCACTTGATCAGCCACATGATACGGGTCGGGTTCTTCAACAGGATCCGAATGTTGCGGGTGGGGCTACAACTGGGCATGGGGCGGGAAGTACCTATTAGCCGATGAAATTGAAGGCAATAAAATAAATATCTGATGGATGGTAGGAGATCTACTGGACAAATCGGTTTGTAGTTAGATTTTTATTTTCAAGTTTTAGTGTTTATCAAGACAATTCTAGTGTCTGTATATGGTGTGGTGCTTTCCCTAGCTCTATAGTACATGCACATAGGGTTGTCTATTTGCCTTGTTCATGCATGCATGCATTTATTTGGCATTTGAATAAGACACTGGATTTTATCTGTCCCGACGCGACCCAATTATCTCCATGTTCAACCATCGTTCTACTATAAATGTGTGTGTGTGTGTGTAGATTTACTTCGTGGAAAGCATTATTTTATTGTCAAGCAAAAAGTCAGCTACAAGTTTAGAACCATCGATCTTAATATAACTACTTTTGAAAACAATATCTTAGTTCTTAATTGAAATATTAATCACTCTATATCCATGAAGTCTAGAAATAAATTAGACGCTGAACGAGTTTTCTCACGAACCCGACGTTTCTATTTCTTAAAATTATGCGGCAACAATGACTTTGAGTTTGCGCGTGGATATTGGCATATTGAGTCAAAAAAGTCCTGCCTTCCAGGTTATGGATACGGCAGAAACAGACGGCCACGAGGACGGCGCATTTTCATTTCAGCAGTAAGACAAAAAAAAAATCAATAAAAAGATTTAATTCAACGATGTGAAAAGTAATGGTTATCACCAATTTTCCACACCCGTGGAACCAATAATCATATATATATTTTCAACATATATATCGAAGTTTGCCGAGAGCATTCTCTCATATTTAATGATAAAGCCGTTTTGTTATGTAATACACAAGATACCCATGAATTCGGAAGTTCCAGGATTGAGCTAGCAATATCTCTAAAACGACAGTACGAGGAATTATCATCTAGAACAAAAGAACAGCATTCTGCGACCTGAAATTAATACTACACTAAGAAAAAAAGTTGACAAATGATTGGAATAACTACTTCAATAGCTATACCTCCGAAACCCCAAATTGCTAAAATCCAAAAGAGAGAAACTACACAAAACAGCACAATAAATTTGTGTAAAACAACATTTAAGAATAATCGCTCACATCACAGATTTGCGCAGTTCAGCTTCACCATGAGCAAAGTGGCACCTATCACCAAAGGTGCAGGAACCTTTAGAGAAGTTATCACAGAGTTTTGTCTTGAAGTTGCCACCTGCGGCAGCTGCACCTCCAGAGCCCCGTCCGAAACCACCAAAAGGACCTCCATATGGTTTTGCAGCGATGTGGGTGGAACCAATGCTAACAATGAGTTCTCTTACCATTCTGCTAGCTTGATTAATTTGTTCGAAAGAACCCTCGAGCTCAATGTTCCTGAGACTTGGATCACTCTCGTGCTCACGGATGGCTAACTTGGCTCCTGTTTGCCGAGATATCTGCTTGGAAGTCAATCCACCTTTCCCAATATGGCACCAACGAAGGATGCGTCAACACTGATTTTAGCAGTGGCAGAGACACCAAAACTCGCTGCTGGTCCCGTCTCTGATGGCTCTACTCTGGCTCCAAAACGGCCAGGAATAGCTTCACCAACACGAGGATCCTCCTGAAATGGTATATTGGGTTTTCCAAGTTCCCACTCTCCATGAGCAAAGTGGCATTTATCTCCAAATCTGCAACCTTCTGCAGAGTTGAATTTGTTGCATATTTTTGTCTTCACAGCAGCTGGAGCAGAACCACTTAGAGTTGAAGGTGGCGGTGCCATCGTTCTCGGGGCAGGAGAGGGTGCTAGGTTCATCATCTTGGCAACAGCATTATAGCCACCAGGAACATAGTGAAGGAAATGGCAGTTCTCGCCAAATGGGCAACCAGCAATGCTGCCAAAAAAACAGAGAGAACCACGGCAGTCAGAACAGTAGCGAAAAATCAGTAAGATTGCGTATGGGGAAGTATTGTCCACTTTGAAAGTGCTATAGAGCCAATTATTTCAATTTTCCTTAAATAGATTACAAACACCAAGGGATGGTGCCATTTTCGTAGCCCAGTTCTGGAATCAATTGACTGTTCACCGTTCACCTTCCACATGGCCTGAAACGAGGGGGTGTATCATAGGTATTACTGCTCCCAGAGCGTGCGGCACATGGGGCTGATCTGCCGCGTACTTAAGGTGCATCTTTAACAACATTCTTTTTCAAATAACAGGTTTAAAGCATGTTACATGTGCTGGAGTCTTGATCGTAGCAAAACATTTGGAAAAACCAATTATGGGATATCAAAAAGGAAAAGTATTCATAAACATGAACCAAAACCAACAAGACATTGGTATGTAATGAACTGATGACTCATGTTGCAGACATGAGTTGTCCCCTTGGTACTGATATGGAAACATACTAGTCAGATATTAAAAACACCTATCATGATTGTTATTACAAATACTGAAATTATTATTAGCATTAAAATTTATTAGAGTGCATTAAAATTTTTGAATTTTGCATTAGACGGGGAAGATTTGAACCTGAAAAACTTCGTGCATGGCTTCGATTTGCTTCCTATACCAGCTGATAAGGAGTCCATTTCTGTTGCAAAACATTAATTACGTTTTCTCAGTTATAATTTCTTTGATTCTTACCATTGATGATGTAAATGTATAGTTGATCTTACTCATAAATAGTGTAAGATTTAAAATCGAATCTAAAATGAGGTTAATTAGAATCTTTAACTACCATATGCTAGAAATAATAAACTTAATGCTCAACATAAATTTCGATACCGTTAAAAGTCTTCATAAATTGTTCGGATTCTTCAGAAAATTCACTCCTTGAAATATAATAAAATACATATATATTTTTCTTTTAAGAAAAAACATATGCCACTTCAGTTTTCACGCACACGTAGAGTTCACCGAACGCTTTATGGATGCCTACAGGAAAAACTTAATGCTAAATCCGCATATGTTTCACTAAAACGGATTCGGTAGTTTATTCCTCAACTCATCAAACTATTATCCCGGACTGGAAAACCTAGATTCGTTAGAAAGGAAAAAAAAAGAAAGAATGGAGTAGATAAAATACATCAGATAATTCAGCTCTTCATCAACGCAAACTAATTGTACAACTAAGCAAACATTGCGGGTACTCACAAAAATGGATACAAATGCAGAAATTATAACCTCCGTTAAATCAAAACTCGCAAAAAACTAAAACCTGGCTTGTATTTCTTGAAACCGCCATTGGCATTGAGACCCAATTCACCTCCGCCTCTCTTGCGAGTGTCCATAGCTCCGAAGCACACGGATCGAGGTTCGATTTGAAAGATAACAGAAAAAATCAATCTGGCACAAAAAACTCTAGAAAAATTAGTAAGTCAATCGAGCTGTGGTCAATGTAGCCCTAGTTCCTAAACCCTGGATCGGCTCTAGGGTTATCCTCGATAACGGGGATGAAGGAAGCCAGAACGGTTAATTCATGAAATATATAAATATGATGAAGATAATGTTGAGGTGGTCGTCTCTTTATTTTATTTGCATTATCTACCCATTATTCTATTATAAATTTATAATAGGTTAACAATACATGCATTTTGTGAAATCTTTTTATTATTTTTAAATTGTCCTTTCTCAGTAACTCTATGTAATATACGTATATTTCCAATATATATGTATATGTATTGATGAAACTTTATTATTACTTTAAAGATATATTGTTCTACATACATCTTAAAACAATATTAATTTATACACACTTGTGTGCCCGGTGGTATTATGTTTATAATGAAATCGTTGTTATTAAATACTTGTTTATGTTAAATATTTGTTTATAACAAGTTGGGCTTAACTCAACGTTTGAACTTTGTTTGGAAACATGGACAGGCCCAATCGGACAATTGGATTTTATTAAGTAGGCGGCCCAGTCTGTTCCATGCAAGGGTGTGGCACCAGGGATAGCTAGGTCAAAGTTTTAAAATTGACTTTATTTTCTGCTTCTCTTCAAGATTGTACCATTTGGACTTTTTGTGGTATACATATAACCTTATATGAATAAGTGGTGTTTACTAGAGTTTGTAAAAGTACAGCTCCTATATATAAGTTATAAGAATTTGCTTAACTACAAGTTTGAAAACACCTTTATAAAAATTCTTGAGAATGCTATTTAAGTATATATTTTGATGCTATCTTCAATTTCGTACTTGGTTCACGACCAGAGAGTTACACCTCGCCACCCGAGTAGACCAAATTACGCTTTTGAATCTTCGTAGGGTTTTGTTTTATAACTAGAAGGGAGTGTCAATGGTTGTTGTGGAAAATACAAGATGGTTGCGAATGAATGGTAGATTTGAATGAACTCGGATATTTATAGGGGATGAGATCTCGATTGCGTGTACGCCACCTGACCACTCATGATTATGTATGGGTTTAACAGTTCATCCTACACACGCAAAGAGACCAATCAGAACTCTGTATAGACCTAACAACACGTTACCCAGACCAATCATTATAAGGTATGAGCTGGGCAGCTTTTGGAGTCCTCGGGAGAACGTTCTCGGATAATATATAGACGGTGTTCGGGAAATGACGGAAGCGAATTACCCCGAGTCCCAAATAGGTTTTCTTCTCCTGGTATCATGTTTGTTAGTAGATTGTTCATTTTACCTTGAAAATGATAATGCACATTATGTAGAGGTGCTTGTCTACGATATGATATCCTAAAACAGCCGAAGGATAATCGAGTTGTCAACTCCATCCGCAAAAGGGAGTTGATATATCATGGGGCGACCATATTAAGGGGAAATAGGAAGGGGGTAGTTAAAGGCCGGGCAGCTACCCCCTTCCTCTTTCCCCTTAATATGGTCGTCCCATGATATATCAACTCATATATATATATAAAAATCTATCTGTTTCAAAATTTTAGCTGATCTTGTTGGATACCCATCTAAATAAAAAAGATAGTTCATGTTTTGTTCTGAATTATTTTGAGTGAAATAAATAATTATACTATAAATAAACTACAAATATGCGTTTGGTTGTAAATTTGGATGACCATAACAAGTTAGTTACTCTAAAGTACATCCTCTTTATAATATATTATATACGCAAATAATTTTGTTACCTTTGGCACCTGTCTTGACAATCCTCAGAACTACCCATTGGCCATTAGTCTATCTCCATCACCAACATGACGGAAATAGGTTCGAAGGAAGTTTCAATCGGGAGAGTTTTATGTTTTAACGATAAACTTTAATAAAAATGTAATTTTAAATAAAGTTTTTAGGATTACTTTTAATATATTTTTCGAATGCCTAATATAACACAAGCTCCATAGGATGGTGACAAAAATTGAGCTCTCAGTCACTCACTTCCCGAGCGGCGCTTTCAAGGCTTCCCAACAGCTCAAAACAACCAGCCAACAAACAGACATAAGCATTGTTTTCATCGAAACAATATTTATAAGTTCACTCTACATTTGAATCTGTTCGAAAAGAAAGCAGCCAAGAATTGAATTGGGTCTTCTCCAAAAGAATCACGAAAAAGGTGAGTCCTCGACCATCCCGTTCCCTGATTTTGAAAAAAGATGATTCTGCATTAAGAAAGGAGAAGCTTTTTTTGAATGCTTATTTGGGTTCAATTTTTAAGGATTTATTTGTTTTCTTGTCAAGATCTGTAGTGGTTTTAATTGTTCTTGGTGTCATTGAGCTAAATCATACCCTTTTTCATTTCTCTTCGTTTTCGGTGATGTATTTTAATAAATGCAGAATCAGATTTGATGGTGCATTTGTGTTCTATTTTTGGAGTTTACATGATAGAAGAGGGGTGCAATGCTCCAAAGAAATTGTTAAAAACTGGTGTGAACTTTGGAGGCTTATGCATCCACAATTGCGTATAGCTCTCTTTTATTTGTAGTCTATGTACGAAGGTTTGTTTTCCCTCATCAAAATTGACGAGCTTTGCAGGAAAAAGTACTTTCCACCTTACTCAGCTAATGATCTACTAACAATAATGGTTTTTTCCTCATGTTGCCGTCGTATGACTTGGACTTTTTTTCCTCATCGCTAAATAAGTGAGACTAAAAAATCGATAAATGTCTCTTTCAACTCATCGTGCGGTGTGAAACTTTATTGCGAGGTTTCATAATGTTAGTTTGCTTGTGTTTTGTTTTAAGGGAGTTTTTATCTGTTCATATGGCATCTTGTTTCTAGATCGAGCATCAAGAGCACAATTTGATAATTATTGCTAGATTTCTTTTTCTGCCTGACTCTCTTATGCCAAATTCAATCACATGTCATCTACTTCTTTTTCTTCCTTTTTAATGAATTGCATATACCTTGAAGGACATGGCTGCGAATGCAACTCCCAGCACCCAAATTGTGGCACAAAGGCCTGCCGCTTCTGCATATCATAGAATTTCAAGACCAAGTTTTGCGCACTTTAGGAGTAAAACCGAAGGAGTGACCTGGGAAAAGCTTCAATCCAGAACACAGTCATTTTCCAAAATCTTTGAAGGCAGTGTGTTGAAATCTAAAAGGCATCTCATAAAGGCTATGTCAGGAGCAAGCGATAAGCAGCCTTTGCCTGGACTGCCCATTGATCTCAGAGGTTGGCCCCTCATGTGCTTTTTTACTGTCATTTTCTATGTCCTAGTATTCGCAGACAGGTTTTTTCCACAATTGGTATTTTATTGCTGTTAGGCATGTAACTGTACCGACAATTTCACAACAGATCGACCTTCGGAAAAGTAGTTTTTGACATATCATCTGAGAAAAAAGATCAATATACGTGGATTCGAGATCATTTTAGTCAATCTTGGTTCTCATATTTGGGCTTCTTTACCTTATGTTGGACCAATACTTGTAATCTTAAATATATAGTTCAGAGCTTTTGTTGAACCTTCTCCTGCCTGTACTTGGAACAGAAATTATCGTTCAATGTTCACCCAATTACTATCAATCTGAGCTTTTGGAATTAGTGGTTGTTAATCATTACTTGCTAGATTCCTTTGTTCATTAACCATTTAAGTTTTTGTTTACCTGATTTCATCCAATAATTTACAATATCGATTTGGGATGAAAATATTGCTTTGTTTAAAGAAACTTGCAGAATTTCTTAGACTCTGCCACAAACTTTGAAAATGTTTCAATAATCATGTTTAAGCAAATGGTTTAGCAAATTTCTGCTCTTATTTCTTATCTACATTGGTTGCGTTGTAGTTCATTTTTGTTGCAAAAGAGAGTCAAAATTATTGAGCTGACCAAAATATTTATCATCCCTTGCAGGGAAGAGGGCATTTATTGCTGGTATAGCTGACGATAATGGGTACGGTTGGGCAGTAGCAAAATCTCTTGCTGCAGCAGGAGCTGAAATTCTCGTTGGCACATGGGTGCCTGTATGTAAAAGAACTTTAATGTTGTCCCACCTTCTTCATATAATATAAATTCTCTGCACATTTGTTGTTTTCTTCATGAAAGTCTTTATATTAGGCACTAAATATCTTCGAGACCAGTCTGCGACGTGGAAAGTTCGATGAATCACGCGTGTAAGAATAAATTTTTGTAAGTTGTGATCTTTACTCTGTACTTGGTACCTAAATCGCTAACGGGAACTTGATGCCTTAGTTTGCCAGATGGTTCTTTGATGGAAATCACAAAAGTTTACCCATTGGATGCAGTTTATGATTGTCCAGAGGATGTTCCAGAAGATGTGAGTTGTCTACTGGCGTTTCACAAGTTAGATGTTTTTCTCATACAGCTTCTATCATTTTGTACTATTGTGCAGGTCAAAGCAAATAAACGCTATTCAGGATCCGACAGTTGGACTGTGAAGGTTCTTATGTTACTTTTTTTTGTGTTTCTTATATATTTTACTTTTCTGTGATGGCCCTCGCAACCTTGGATCATACTCTCCCATCTTTTAATGACAAATGCTTCCTTTCTGAAAAACCAAGGACCTGAATTCAATTTTATTCCTGCCGTGTTATCTAAATTCATGAGGTTTGCCTTTGAATCTGAGTGTACAGATTGTGGCAACTTTAAATTCACCTTATTGAAAGCATACTTTTATCTTCTAGGAAGTTGCTGAATCAGTGAAAAAGGATTTTGGTACCATTGATATCCTCGTGCATTCACTTGCCAATGGTTCTGAGGTATATTCTATGCTCAGTTTTTTCGCTGCATATTCATATTTTTTTGTTGCCGTGTTTAGTTTAAGACACTTGTTTGGGTATTTCATGCAGGTTAGTAAGCCTCTTTTGGAGACTTCTAGGAAAGGTTATCTAGGGGCTGTCTCAGCATCAAGCTATTCTTTCATTTCTTTACTCAAACATTTTGTTCCCATCATGAATCCAGGTACGGCTCGAACAATCTTTATTTTTTTTGTGGTATCAACACATCAGCTTCCTAATATTTCTCTCTTCTTTGATAGGTGGTGCTACAATATCCCTAACATACATTGCATCCGAAAGGATAATTCCAGGGTATGTACTCTTTTAGTTTGTTAAACGGATTGTTATCCTATCTTATTCTGTTTTGCGTTTAATTTTTACTTTGTCTTCAGATATGGAGGTGGCATGAGTTCTGCAAAGGCTGCACTGGAGAGTGACACCAGGGTGAGACTTTCTCTGTTTCAAGTTTTATAGTAGCTAGTGTACCCAGCAGACACTGCTTGTTATTCAAGCTTATATACATAAATATGTATATATATTAGTAAGTGTAATAATTTATTTATATAAAAATTTCAGTTTAGTAAAAATATTAGTAATCACAGCAATTTTAATCGAAATAAACTATTAGAAAATTCAAAATTTGGTCAAAAAATTTGGTGGCTTACAAATATTAATGGATAAGTGATAGAATCTACTGAACAATAAGGGTAAGTGATAGGATATTGTCGTAGATAAATTTGAGGATCTTTCTGTAAAAACAATTTAAGGCATCACCAAATTGATTGAGATTTGTTAGTAGAGGGAGTAGATTCCTAATTAAATGGTAAGGTAGTAAGATTATGCTTATTCTTAAATTACAATCACAGCTTACAAACTATATTCATCTGCTGTTTAGGTGCTTGCTTTTGAAGCTGGAAGAAAACATGACATTAGAGTCAACACCATATCTGCTGGTATGTTACGATACTCATTATTTTGTGGACGGATTATAATTCCAAAACATAAGGACATCTTGGTTTTGTTTATGGTGTTTTTTTAAATGTTTTCTAGTATAATTACTGGGATATGCTATTATTTTTTTATTGTAAATGTTTTATTATGTAACATTGTTGCGTTAATGACATAAATTGGAGTTGAAATAATATTTTTAATAGTGTCAGATATTTTAAAAGATCATTATTTAAAATTTAGTATAATAACATAATAATAGGAAGTTTTAGGTAGTGATAAAAATTTTGTTCCAAGTACTGATATGTTGGAGATATAATAAGAGGGAAAACAAGTTTTGGTATAAGCATAGTCAATAATTAGGTTTCATTTTCCAGAAACAATAGAGGGGGCCAGAAATGAATCCATATATTACCGTGATATTCTGTGCCTTTGCAGGCAATATTCTGAAGTGTTGTTGGTTCTTATTATATTGCAATGTTTGGTCTATGATTGTGACTGTAAATTCGAGCAGCTTTCTGGTTAGTATTGCTGGTACTACAATTCTTAGAAGCATATTGTTATGGTCCACCCAAGCCAGTATTTATATGATCCGAAGTCTTGATGAGTTTTCTAGAAGTTAACCGTTGATTTTTTTTTTTCATAAGTTGGTTTTTACATTTGATTTATTCATGCAACTGTCGTGGATAACTATCATGTAGCATAACAAGGAAGTAAAACTGTTTTCATTGTTATGTTATGGACTTTATTATAACAGGCCCATTAAGAAGCCGTGCTGCAAAAGCTATCGGTTTCATTGACATGATGATCGACTATTCTTTGGAGAATGCCCCATTGCAGAAGGAACTAACTGCAGGTGAGTCGTCTTTACCTCCTACTTGAGCTGCATCTTGGTACTTTTAGCATTTCAATGCTTCAGGAGAGGCTGCAAGGGGTAATAATGATTAAAATCCCAATTTATTTTCGATCATGGTTTATCCCTTGTATTAAACTTGGAAACATAAATCACTAGTAGTTTATAATAAGAGTCAAATATTGGCATATTTCACTCCATCTCTTAAGGGAGATGCCCTTGAAAAAACCATCATTTCGTCAAATTGGTAAAATTTCTAGCAATGTGCCTGGAATGTATGTCATTTGATAAATTATTGCATCCTGAAAATTTTTAGTTGTAAAACTGAATATAACACAATAATAGAGTACTGTAAAGAGTAAACAAGTTTCAGAAAATGAGTCCAAACATAGGCACGAGATGTTATCATTGTTTGACGTCATATTCTTCATCTTCAAGACTTGAGAATTGATTCATATGGAGTTAATCTCTGAACTAAATTGAGCAGAGGAGGTTGGGAATGTTGCTGCTTTTCTTGCATCCCCATTGGCTTCAGCTATCACCGGTGCTGTTATTTATGCGGATAATGGTCTCAACGCTATGGGGGTTGGAGTCGACAGCCCCGTTTTTAAAGATCTTGATATCCCGAGAGCTAAACAAAGTTAGAGATCATCCTCCCATTCAAAAGATTAGATTCTGATCTATGAAAATAAATGTTGGGACTCTTGAGAAGAGGTGAATCGTGGAATCTTTTTTCAACCATGACTCTTGTTCGTTCCTTTTCGAGCATGCGTACTGAGTACTGTGGTTGTGTGTTGTGTACCACCAATTTTCCGGATATCATAATTAAACATTTCAGAAAGAACAATTTCTTTCTTAGTGTGATTCTCATTCAGTATTAACCAAGTCTGAGATGTCATTATTGACTTGGATACCCGATGTTTTTATTAGAAAGCGGAGAGCATTTTTAATGTTTGGACACAACATCGTAAAACAATATATACTTTTTATGCGTTGAAATACAACAATTTTTGTAAAAACTAGAATAGAATTTGGGTAAAATAAATTCATTTTAAATACCACGCCATAACATAGTTTTGTTTTTAGTGTCAGTAATAAAAAATAAGAATTGTTTGTATTCCTCTATTCTAAAAAAAAATGTTTTTGCATTTTCCGAATTTAAATTTATTTCATGCATAAAAATAGGTACGAAACAATTAAGTTATTGTACTATAATACATGATATTTGAGTATAAATGATTTTATATTTAGTAAAAAAATAAGATTTGAGAATAAAATTAGAAAATCATTATTATTATATACTCAAATATTTCAATAATAATAGTTAGTATTTAATTATCATATATTAATATTTATTTAAAATATTTTATATCGATTTATCATTAAATAAAAAAATTATTATTATTAATATCAAGATGAGTTGTATGTTATTAGTACCGGGTAAATAGTTGGTATATGTTCTATAATTTTAATAATTTGTCTCCAATTTTTTTTTGATAAAAACATGTGATTTTGCAAAGTTTATACACATTTTTTTATGATAAAAAAGGACAAAAAAAAACTTATGTTGGGATTTAAAGACACACTTTCTAACTTCTGAAATGTAGATGTTCAAGCATTTTCTCTTTAAAACAAGTGCACCCTAATTTGAAAATTTTATATAGTAAAGATACTCTCTGTGATATAATCATATTTTCACATGATTAACTTGAAGTTGTCGCTTTAACAACTTTCCGAAGAACAAATTACCCAATAATATTTGGGAAAAATTATAATTGTGGTTCTATATTTGTTCAAATAATTATTCATGGTCTATCATATTTAAAATTTAGCAACCAAAAAATAGAGAATTTTTTACACATAATTATGAAACACTATATTTATGCAAGAGAGTACTCAAGAATAATTATCCGTGCTATACAAAATAGAGTTATAAATAAATTTGAATTCGTCATAATTCCGCCTTATGAAATCCATGGGTCAATTTTTTCAAACAAAGAAACAGATGAAATCGAAATTATAGAATCTGGTCTATCATATTTGAAATTTAACAACCAAAAAAATTTTATTTTTGAATTTCAAAAAGCACTGAAACAGAGAGGACCACTGGTTAAATATTTGGAGACCCCTACATAAGATGGAGCCACCACCACCACCACCAAAATTTGCTTGTGTTTTATCATTACTGAGGGAGCACTAATTTGCAGTAACTATGAAGGCTTCGATCAAGTTTCGTGATGACCAAAAACCTTTGATGAGAGCTAAAATCCCGATAAACATCATGAGCTTCCCGTTTCAATCGGGAGTTGCGGCCGGAGAATCCAAGGAATTATGCCTCAATCTCGCCACTTTCTTTGATTCTGGCCCTTCGCTCAAATTCTCGTATCGTCCCAATGATCCTCACAACCCTTTCACCTTCGTTTTCAAGACTGGGGTTGGCCATTTCGGATCCCCAAACAGGAGCGCTCTCAACATGAGCGCCGAATTTAACTTGATTGGAACCCGGAACCCTAGTTTCTTCATCCATTTCAAGCCCGAGTTCGGCGATTTCGCGCTCAAGAAATCGCACTCCTCCGAGTTTGTCAAGGGACTGGCCGGCGATAAGTTCGACGGCGGCGTCGCGAGTGAGGATAGTTTTGTGGATAACGGGTATTTAAAAGGGACGGGGTTTTTCTCCTCGTCCGTTGACTCCAAGGCGGCGGCAGGGGTGGTTAGTGGTTTGATTAGAGGTGTCGAGATGAGTGCTAGAACGGTGTTACCGATTCAAGATTTCGCTCTGTTGAACTTCCGGTGGGGGTTAAGGATTGCGCGGCATGAGACTGTGGCTGCGGACACGGACGCGGTGATGGTGGGTAAGCGGGGTATAGGAATCGGGTTGCCTCTCTTGGTGATGAACAAAATTGGAATCGAGCATATCACGAAATCGAAGCCGACAGGAGAGAAAACAGAGCCTGCCCCCAAGTATGCTGAAATAGCAGACGCCTGTTTGGAGATGAAGAAGCAGATGGAGCTGATTCAAGCTGAGAATGGCCTTCTGAGCAAGGCCTTGCGTGATCTGAGATCAGAAATCGCTGTCGGAAAGATGGACTTCTTACCGTATGAACGGAGGAGCAAGGGCAGCAAACTGTCGCCTGAAATGAAGGGTTTTGATGCCAAATCTCCGGTGGGAGAAGCTAGGGACGAGTTGAAGGCATTGATGTGAAGCTCAGAGCTTAATGCTTCATTTTGGTTCCTTTTCTGTCTTTGCATATTAATTTTTTTTTCTGAAACTTGTGGTTTTGCATAATTTTGAAGGTTGAATTGTTTATCTTTGTGTTTTGTATATACCTACCTAGATTATTTGCATAATGGCGGTGATATATGTTTTTGGAATCCAGAATTTTGAAGAAATTGGATCATCAATTTTAATGGAATTTCTATTGATATTGGATCCCAAGAAATTCTTGGGAATCAAGACTTTTTTGAAGAAATTGGAATCAAGTAGGATAAAATGTGATTATCTTATGGTGCCCAATTTGTTTTACTGAATTGGAGTGACAAAATATATCAAAGAGAATTTTTGTCATGTCAAAAGTTTGTAGCTCATCAGTGATTCGAGATTTGGAACCAACTCAAGATAGAGGAAACATAGAAAATATATATTATATATAATAAGAGGTTTTGGAATGCACTCAAAACAGAGGGAAACAAAAAATGTTTTATATTGTAATTTGTTGGGCTCAACCAAAGTTTTTCGAAGGCGACGGCCCTTTATGACTTTAAAGGGCTTTTTCTTGGTAAAGTATTTTTTCTCTTGGACTTTGTGATAGAATCATAGAACAATAGATGTGGCAGTACCAGTGCTCACCAAGGGTGCCCATATTAGTAAATTTGTTTGTTAAAAGTATTTTTATCATGTTCCATCTCTTGGACAAAAAAACACATTTGTATACCATTTTTACTTGCAACTCAAAATATTTCTTGTGATTAGATTCTAATCAAATTTAGAAAACATATTTTTAAAAAACTTACTTGGAAATGCAGGTTACAAAACTGTAATAAGCAGGGTTTATTATTTGTTTTAGTATCGCAGCGGCTTAGCTGTATGATGACAAGATACCATAAACATTCTCATTACTTTAATTTATTATCGACTACCCACTAGAGGTTTTTAACCAAATAAATATTGCGCTCACTTATAAACCAATTCATAAATTTTTTATGGAAATACACCTCCCTTTTTAAAAGGGAAACAAAAATCTCACTACTAAAATGGCCGAGTTACAGCATATTTTAAGCAATGTCACATTTCCTAGAATAAACTATAAGGGTTAACTTATGGGCCACTGAATTTGCATCCCGTCTATAGTGTTGGGTTGTCGCCGAAGGAAATTGGAGACATAGGCCAGAGTGCAGCTGCGTAGTTGGAAAATTTTGGTCGAGTTGAATTTTAAATATTCGATATAAATCTATTCAAATTCTTTTGATAATCTTTAAAGTCGAAGATTTCGAATCACAGCTTTTAAACTCGAAGTATTCTTGAAAATCAAAACAAATTTATTGGCCAAATTAACTCCTTTCATGCGTGCACACAAGGTCCAATAATTTTTTTCTTACATTCTCTGGTGACCTTATCCCATTATTAGTACGGAGTATTGAAGGACAGGTTAATAGTCATCCCATTTATTTAGGTTAATTTCATTTTTTATCCATCTCAATTATGTACTGTAATTTTCATATGTAGTATCAAGTGTCTACCGTTTTATCATTCTACCCGTATTCAATATACCAATTGAATTATTTAATCAGTTCATATTTAATAATACTTTCTTTATAAGGTTTAGAGGAGACACTTTTTAAAAAAATTAAGATTTTCAAATAATTTCTTAATACATATAAACATATATACAAGATTAAATGAATGGGCCTATAAGTATTAGTTATTTAGGATCAAACTGATATACGATTCCCAGTCCCAAAGAGACATACACAACAACGACCGTATTAAAATATTCATTATTGGTAAGAGCACGTCTATAATCCACAATTGCAAACCCTCCGCCCCATGCCACATGCACCCGAAAGCTACTTGACAGTAGATATAAATTTTTTACATTTAAATATTAAATATATAGTTCCTCAAGTCAGATTAGAAAAATCAAAATGGGCTTAGGGCCTAATAGATGGGTCACGATAACCCATCTTTACCTTTTTTTATTCAGTGCTTGGACCGGCCCATTTCTTCCGATTTCAGTTCAAGCATGCAATTGGAAAATAAATGTGGGTGCATGTCATATTATTATTATATGTCTGAAATACATACATAAGATATCGAACAAATTACTTCCAACAATCATTGAATTTTCGACAAATCAAGAATCTGTAAGTAATATGTGCCTACCTAACAACGTCATGGAAGAAGAGAAAAAAATAAAAATAAAAAACGATGACTTTTTTAGGTAAAACAAGTACAAAAAAATAGTGACAATCCAAATTAGATTAAAATAAAATAAGATTAGGATGGCAATCGTGAATTTTAATTAATCTCAACCAGATTCCTTAATCTGTATACCGTACCAAACAAGTCTACGTACTCTATCCTGCTATCAATATTGGTATTTCTGGTGAAAATATTCCAGAAATCTCCTCCAATTTTTTTTCACGCTATTTTTACCTAATATTTTATAGCTGATTGATATTCTACGAATTAGTTAATACACTATTCTTTAATGTAATTTTGATGATATGGTTTGTATGAAATTGCTCAAGAATATAAATAGCGTCTCCCGTTTTTCTATGTTTTGTTTGTGCTGTTTTTACTTATCTCTGTAAGTTGAAAACTTTTATCTTTTCTTTAATTTAATAATACTCATTTAAAACTTTAATTTTAAAATGCATATTTTTATGTATTATTATAAACGCTATTTTTTTAACGAACGAAAACGAACCTTGATCCAAAGCAACAGCTAAACAAAAGGACGAGTGTCAATATGCTTTTTCAATAATCTGCATATTTGTTAATTTATTATTAACAATCAATATTGTGATTATAAAAATTTAAAATAAGAATATATAGACTAGAACAGCCTAGCCTAGCCGAGCCGAGCCGAGCCGAGCCGATTTGAATTAGCAAATTACAGAGACAACACAACATATAAAGTTCCAAACAAAAAACAAAATGCAACCCTAGACCTCTAATAACACACCACTTAACCATGAATTGAAGAAATGTAAATTTCGCAAACAAAATTCAAACTGTACCCACCGTACCGTAAATCTACCTTAAAACACTCGCATGGCTTTGCCGGATAACAAGCAGGAGCCCGACGGCGACGATTCCTTCCGCTGGGGTACGTGGGAGGAACTTTTGCTCGCCTTCGCCGTCAACCGCCACGGCGCTGGCGCTGGCGCGTGGTTGTCAATCGCATCCGAACTCCAGAAACGGAGCTCCGACCCTAATCTCGCGCTAACTGCACAAAACTGTAGGCAGAAATATCTCGACCTCAAGCGTCGATACGTCTCCCAGAATGACGATGAATCTGTTACCACTGACAAACCCAACGACGACGAAACCGGGGCCTCCGCCACCACGTTGCTGGAGGAGCTCAGAAAACTACGGGTAGCGGAACTTCGGCGGGAAGTCCAACGTTACGATCTCAACATCGAGTACTCTTTTTACGATTCAATATATGCATATTACGTCCCATGCCATTCCCATGTTAGAGATCTGAACGTACCAAGTTCTTGAAATGACGAGTGAGGGGATTTTATTTATTTCTAAATCAGTATTAATTTGATTTTATTTTTTGTGTGATTGTATTCAGGTCGTTGGAGTTGAAGATGAAGAGTATGGAAGAGGAGAAAGAGAGAGGCTCCAGGAGAGAGAGAAACCGTCCGGATCTGGAGAGGAAGAGTGAAGAGAATAGGAGCGAAGGGGACGTCAAACTAGACGAAGAGCCTTCGTCGGAGCCGGTTGCCGGCGCCGACTTACTCGCCGCCGACGAATTAGAGAAGGATCACATGTCGGTGAACGAATCTAATTCAACAGATCTTGGGGCGGAGAAGACAAGAACCGGTGAGAAAGAAATAGAACCCGTCGAAGCAGAAGCGACAGAGGCTGGGCGTAACAGAACCGGGGAGTCAAGCGAAGAACCGGCAGGTTTGAACTCCGAACCGAATCTGAAACCGGATCGCGAGGACTCCTGCAACGGTAGTTCGAACAGCATAGAGAAAGAATCAGGTAAGGCGGCGATCGCTGAGCGAGCGAGCGAGTCGGGAGAATCGGAGGCCGAGTCCAAGGGAGGAGACGAGGCATTGAAGGAGAGTTCCGATGTCCAGAGCTCAGCCAGTCGATCGAAGAAGGAGGAGGGCATCGATAAGGCGCGGCGGGGCAACACCAGTGGCGATGAACGTGACCACGAGGATCAATCTCGTTCCGTTAAAGATCTGTCTGCTCAATCGCAGCCGTTGATTGACTTTCTGCAAGTTATACGGTCCCACAAGCTCGGCTCAGTATTCGAGCGGCGACTGAGAAGCCAGGTGAATATTTTTTATGATTTATCTGCTTATTATTGTTTATGATAATTTCCTTTCCGTCTTTCTTGCATTAAATGTGCGAAAAGCGAAATTATGATTTGGATTTAAATTTCATGGCCTACTTCCGTTTGTTTTTTTTTTCAGATGTTCGATATAGGAAAACTAATTTAGTCTGACCTTGTTCTTTGAATATATCAATTATTCATGTTAAATTGTTTCAATTTTTTTTAAAAAAAAGATCTTGGATTCACGATATGACTTGCTATTTTTTGTTTTCGGGTGTCAACCAATGATTAGTTATTTCATAAACCAGACCCTCTCATATTAATTTTCCGAAAGGTGTGATTTTCTTTTCGCTGCCTGGTACACCGAATGCAACCGAGCGAAGAAAAAAAAGCAGTAAAATTAGGTGTATGGAGTTTGGATTAGGAAAACATAAAATTGAAAATGTTTTATGTACTCGTGTCCTTTTATGGAAATCTTTTGTAGGAGTCTTCTTTATGAAGTGCAACGCTAAGAGATCTAGCCATTTAATGCTATTTTCACACAAGGGTACAAGTTGGTTTCAAGTTCCAAAACTACATTAATTAAAATAACTCATTTAAAAAACTTTTTCCTGAAAACATTTAGGGAGGCTTGAAATTCAAAAATCAATGTGTAACCGTATGTCTACATTTAATATTTTCTTGAAGTTTTTTTTTTTTGAACAAACAATTTAAGTTAATCTACTGTGACGCCGATTCTGCTCCAATAAATCATCGGCCAGCCCATTTGTAATGGTTGAACTCTTTTACCTCAAAGAATAATGTGGTATCTATTCACAGAAAAATGCTTTAAGTTTTTCTGATAATTGTTTAGAAAGACAAGCAGTACTCGGTTGTATGGTATTGGATTCTTATTGCGACGCACCATAGTTTACAATACTCGGTTTTCTCCCTTGCTGGAAATTGCCTTCTCATTAGCCTATTGTTTGCAGAACTACTTATGTATTTACATATTTCTTTTTGGGTGACATATCCCCTGTTACAGGAAACACCAAAGTATCAGAAGTTGGTCCTACAACATGTTGACCTCGACACAATAGAACAAAGGCTGAAAGAAGGCTGGTATTTGGGGTCTAGCAGCAAATTCTTTCGTGATCTTTTGTTGCTTGTCAACAATGCACTTGTCTTCTTTAGCAAAAACTCCTCAGAAGCTCGGGCTGCATTCGAGTTCCGTAAACTCATAGCGAAAGAGATGTCAAAATGTACCAAATCAGAGTCTTCATCGAAGAAACAAATTTCTCTACAATCTCTATCTTTAACCAAGAAAGAAGATCGTGAGGCTTCTCACTCTTTGCTGTTAAAGCCTAGAATATCAGGCTCATTGATAGTTTGTCGTAAACGTAGTTCAATTGCAGCAAAGGCAGCAGGATCATCTTCAGGGGCTGATAGTAAGAAGAAAGAACAGACTGCATCACCAGCTGAGGAGAAGGATGCGAAGCTTCAGCCGTCACAACCCTCTGAAAATGCTGAAGAACCCAAAATCACAAAGAAGAGAACCCGGGATAGATTTTCCTCGGTCGCAGCCAATTCGAAGAAAAATGGCAAGAGTCAATCCAATAACGGTGGAAATAAAAATCCAGTGGCAGAATCAGGAAAAAACCAGGGAAAAGGAGGGTCATCTTCTCTTCATTCAGAGCCCAGAGGTGAAACAAAAAGGAAGAACCAAGCCATAGTAGATTCAAAGAAACGTGGTGCAGCTAACTTCTTAAATCGAATGAAACAAAGTTCATCCTCTAACAATGGTGCATTGCTTGATGCACTAAAGAATACACCACTAACTAGTGAAAGTACGAGTAGCAAAGGAGGATCGGAACAGAAGAAAAACGAGAATGTCAGGCGTAGTGACAAGAAAGAACATCAAGTTGCTACCAAGCGAAGCTCAGAAACGAGGCAGGCAAAAGAAAAGGGTAGCCCGGCAAAGAGGAATGTAGGGAGGCCACCAAAAACAGGGACTGCTTCCCGACCTAATTTAGGTAAACGGGGTAGGGAACGAGATGAAACTGAGGCCTCAGTTTCTAGACAGCCAAAGAAAAGATCTAAGAAGTTATAGTACTTACCAAAGAAAAAGGATAGAAAAATCTGTGCTTAGTATAAGGATTCATATTTCTTGTTATAGATTTGCTTTTGTTTGTCAGCGGTTATTCTTCTCTTATCCATGGTAACTTATTTGTGGAATATAGTTTGAATAGTTGTAGGATTTAATGGCTCGAAAAGGAAAGAATTTTGCAGAGATCTCAATTAACTTTCTAACAATTATCTTTTTTTCATTTAATTAATAATATTTTAACTTTTAAGAACTATTCTGTTGGATTTATCATCTACTAATCATTTGTTTTTTAAAAAACCTCAAGTTATCCAGATAATATTATAAATCGAAAAAACAATAATAAGTATTTTCAATATAATCGTTCATACTCCAATGCACCTACCTAGATAAATAAGGAAAAGCAAAAGGTAATAAATTCATGGTCAGCTAGGAGTCGAGACAGGGTGGAAACTTTAAAATGCAGTAGGTTTAATCATTATCTGCCTCTTTTTGGGATTTTTTAAT
Organism: Dorcoceras hygrometricum; assembly: GCA_001598015.1. Lineage (NCBI taxonomy): Eukaryota > Viridiplantae > Streptophyta > Magnoliopsida > Lamiales > Gesneriaceae > Dorcoceras > Dorcoceras hygrometricum. The sequence goes on from KQ990519.1 coordinate 422,441, forward strand.
TGTCTCTATCAATCATTTGATATAAATATCATTAATATAATTCGTTGTTTTTTTACTGGTAAAATTACATGTTACAAGTACTCAAGTTACATCTGTCAAATTTAGTGTTGCAAATCTAAGCTTTTCGTTCCCGTCATTGTTTATAAGCCTACATCACTTAGATCAATCTCCAGAAATTGCAATATCACTACAATTACAAATCGAGTCTGTGCACATACTACGTACCTTGAGTGAATACGAGATATACAGGGACTAAGTTAATATAAACATCTAGAAGTCAAGTCCAGCATGGCACTTCCTCGGAAACTCCATTTTGGGCGTTCGATGAGACTTGGAACTTAAGAAGCAAAAGAAGAAACCCAATTAATGAAAGCAATGTTGGGTATTTTTGTTGGCTCCATGCCACCCTACTCTGCTGTTAATGCTACATGTGAACCCCACCAATTCCTGACCACCAGCTCTCATTGTACCGTATCAAGATCACAGCTCGAGCAACAATAACCAAAGTAGTGACGTGCCGCCTGTCCATTAACTAAGGATGCTCACCATCTGAATCGATCATTGAAATGCAACCACAAGAGGATAGTTAGCAACATGCTTTCATGCTGGCAATGGAATACATAGAAAACCTACTGCCTCATAAAAGCTTCTGCATATACTATATACATCATCAGGCAGTAGAGGGATACTGAGCTAGTCACACATGCGTTTCACCAAAAGCTACACCATGTAAAAAAGGCACATGCTAGCAGCAGAGATTTACTACAATGGATTTCAAGCTGTAATATTCTACATGAAAACAAAATTAGTAGCCAAAGATCAGTCAAAACACATAGGTCGAGGGAGTAGAATGAGATATGTTCATCACTGCATTATTTACTCACTCCAACCATCATATAGTCAAGATAACACAGAACGAATAAAGGAAATGTGATAATTACCGCTATCACAAGCAACTGCAAGTTTTGCTATCACTTCGATCAATGTTTGCTCATGTTCCTGCATCAGCAAATTACAATTAAACTTCAAGCACAAAAGATAAAGGACAAAAACTGAAACTTCTTGTGCTCGTAACAATCTCAACCTTGAGCATTTTCTTAGCTTTCTCCATCTCTAGTTCATCAGGATGACTTGCATCAAGTACCTTCTTCACCTGCCATGAAAAAACAAGTGAAGTGATAAAAGGGGAAAAATACCAAAGCTCCCCAGGATCCAACAAGATAATCATTAATAAAACCTTATTTATTAAGGTGCCTGTGTGAAGTATCTCAATTTCTCCCAAATCTTCCTTGACAAACCCATTCCGTAATGGTCGAGTTTCATTTGGAACATGATTAGATGAAAATACCCTCCCTCTTCCTGCATCCGATCCACCACCAGCTTGTACCCCACTCTCACCTGGTCGAGATATTAAAGGATTCTCACCCACCCATCGAATATCCTCAGGGGGAACCTGCATTGAGATCAATCTATGACTGAAGAGTGAACTCGGAGGAGCATACAACAGCAAAAAATGGTGAGGTGGCCTTAAGCCTTAAGAGGGGTAACAAACCTAATAACTAATAGTCTACAAATGTCAGTCAACCTCCAAAAATTGGTCATCCAACATTCAAATACCTCATTTATTTAACTTCTACTTTATTTCTTCAATGCTAATCATGCTAGTCAAGTAGAGGTAACCCCCTTCTTGAGAATTGTTTTTTGGTCCAGAGAAATAAGAGATGAGCTTTATTTCTTCTTAAATACAATATTATTTATGCTAATCACGTTGAGTCAAATAGAGGTAACCCCCTTGAGAATTGGTTTTTCTATCCATAGAAATAAAATATGAGCTGGTTTGTTCTAAAATTACATGTGGCAAACTTTCCGCAGCCCCAATAATGCATTTAATAAAGGCAAAACATCATTATAACTTCACATAAAAATAACTTTAGCCGAGAATAACAATCAACCCAAGAAAGACGGCTACCTCCTTGATATCAACCCATTCCAGGGTTGCATTTGGTGTGTTGCTATCATAAACCAGAGAATGGCGACCCTGAGATATAACAAAAACTAGATTGTCAATCAAAACTGATTTCTCAGAGAAACTTATACAACACAAAAAATATTCCATGGGGATATACTAGAAGGAGGATAACCCGCTATAATATGCCTCAGGTTGGATTTTTGAAGGCAATGAAGTACGTGAAAGGGATACATGCATAGAGCAGAAAATCCACTGACGTGGTTTACATTTGTGAGACCACCGGAAGACCGTGAGAAAACAGATGCTACCACTCGGATGAAAAATAAAGAACAATAACAATGTCGTCGCGTAGTATAATGAAAAATTGCCATAAGGGTACCCGGTAACTGCAGTCTGGCAATACAAATTGATTTCAACTATGACACTTCGTTTCCTAAATACTTAATTTTATAACTCCACAGTTGCAAATCATAATACCAGAAGCTTATGTTATATATTTTTTGATTGAGGACTTTGGCATATATTTGATATTCATAGTATACACCCTCTAAAACGATACTTTTTTGTTAATATAATTAAGCAATCAAAAATCGTTTGAGTCATTTAAGCAAACTGTACCGTAAACTAGTATAAAACTTACAATGGAGTCTAATACAATGAACCAAAGGAACACTTCAAAAGCAAATCCTTCAACTCGGAGACAAAAAGGACAGATTACACTAAACGCATTCCCGTTTATGTTTCCCAGTTTTATCCAATTTACCAAACGAGCTAAACTCCATCTTGGTATCACGCCACACATAAAACATAAACTTTGAATTTGTTAGATCCCTTTTAAGGCACGAGCAACTTTATAATTCTCAAAACCATGAAGTGACAATAAATACAGAGCGATGAAAAAAAATAAAAGAGATCATACATCTGCAGGATTGAAATCAGTAATGAGCGCCTCATAGAAATTATTGTCTGCAGGCCATTTTATCATCACCCTCCTACCAATTAATGGGTCACGTACGCCTTCAGCTGGCTCATCCACAGCAACACCTGTGGAATATTGATCACTAAACTCATACTGCATGGGTTCCACAGATGGAAAGGCAGGCTGACCCTATCCAAAAAAGAAGGAGAAGATTAAATATTCAAAAGTCAAATTCTAGTTGAACATAACCATATATAATTCCATAACATACAGCATTAGCCCTTCGGCCACCAGGTCCTAAGGGAGGTCCCCGTTTTACAGATGATGGTAAAGGTGTCACGTTAGAGGTTACAGACTGAGGGTGCAAAGATTGGGATGGTGCGCCAAATTGATTTCCTGGCTGAGATGTCTTCTGCTTTTTGCGAGATTGTGAAATTGTTGGGCTGGGTAGTTGGTTATTGACATGCTGTGGAGCATTGACCACCGTGCTGCGGTTCCCAACTGCCTCTTTCCACTCTCTGATTCTCTGGATGAGCTCATCTGCATTGACCTCAGTAAGCGTTTCTCTATGCTCATCATCTGAAACCCTCAGCTCTCTCCTCAGTTCTGTTATTAAACCTTCTTTCTCCTGAGGAACAAAGTTATCACAAACCGTCCCAACCAAGTCAAATAATCTATTTGACATATATGAAGGACAAAATATCCAGACAATACAAAACGGACAAAGAAACACAATGTACCCAAGATAGGGCATTAGACTGAGCTTTAAAAGCTCGTAGCACTGCACCATATGCTATTTTCTCCAGATTGTGGATTTGAGACTCCATATCGCCTTGCATCCTTTGATATGATGATAAACCTACTAGTGCTCTTCCATTTTCTGCAACACGACCACCAACAGGAACTCTATTATACTGCAGCTGGGGACAATCATCGTCAGTACCTGCACTTATTTCAATCGAAAATCATCTGGTGTAAGAATCAGAAATAAATTTGCAATTAGACATGTCTTCAGAGGTAAATGTGAGGAGAATTGCAATAAATGTTAGAAAGACTTTATGACAAAACAACAACGGGGGAGGCTCCCTTACCCACTATCATCCCAAATGAATTAAACAGTCTCTATGCAATATCTAACATAAAAAAAGAGAAATCTTTTCAAATGTCAGAAGGACACTGACATCATTTTCAACTGGCATGTCTTTAGGTTGAAAAAAGGTTTCCATCGTTCAGCTGTCCATTCGTATAGGTGGTGTGTATTATTTGAGTTTTGGTTGTCGTGAAACAATTCAAATCAGGGGAATGTCTAGAGCTCTTCTTGCAAAAGTAGGATAAGTGACTGGATCTAGTGATATAAACCCAACAATGAATGCATTATAAGAGCATACTTAATGAAATTGGGTATACCTCTTGCAATCACTGCTCAGGCAAATTGAGAAATCACTATCAGAAACCCACGACAAAATTGGCTACGTACTATTTCAGATAATGGGATTTGAGAAATCTCAAGGTCGGGGAAAGCTAGATATCTCACAAATAGAAACCTCCATAATGATATTCTCGTTATAGTTCACTGGATGAATGGTTGCCTACAATTTCAACACTATAATTCTCTGAAGGGAAAGAAGACTAAAAAATAACAAATCAAACCCCAAGTTTCTCCAACGTGCTTTCATAAAATCAATAAAAAACTACAATACGAAATATATCCCAGAAATTACTAGAAACCCTAAAACCAGTACTTCGCTAAAGAACAGATATGATAAGAGACCAGACACTGAGAAAACCAATAAGATGATGAATTAAGCAAACAATCAAATAATAAATATCAAAACCAAGTAATACGTCATACCACTGCTGTCTACAGCTTCATATTCCATAGAAAGACGGTCTTAAAATGATTCTCAGATTTCCTCGATCCCTGCAGACAGATATTCGTTAAAAATCCTCTGTTTTCTTCACAACGATTCGGAAGGACAACGATACAGAATTTGGAGACTTGGAAAATATATTATGTAGAATTTGGAAGCAATGGCGTGAAATCCTTGCGTAGCAAAACTCGAATGCACTCGTGTAGATGTGATCTTGGTTCCTCTGCAGTCCGCTTCCCGTCCATACTTGCAGTAAATTTAATATTAGGATTTGGGCCTAGGAAAGGCCCAGATTGTTTACCTTTTTGGGCAATTGTACTACTGGTCCGTTCGGCTGAGAATTCGGTCACGTGGCTTGTATAATTAGGTAATAGCATCTTTTAAAATAATAATAATAATAATAATAATTTATATATATCAATCATCAAACCTAACCAAAACAATATAGGTTTTGTTTTAATTTTTAATGATTTATTTTGGCTTGATATTTCTTAATTTCGATAAACTCGATCTTGTTCCAGTTTTCCATATAAATGTATATAATATCATATGAGATACCTTTTTATATACATATACTTGGTATAACCACACATCATAGACAACTCAGATATAAAAAAAATCTTCTTTGATAAATATCCACTTAATACTTAGTTCTCAGTTTTTTTTTTTTCGAGCAGTAGATTTAATTAAATATAATTAAAACAAATAAAAAGCTAGATCGATGCTGTACCTTATGATATTTTTTAAATTAGAATAGGATAAATATAAAGTCAGTACATTATGAAAATTAGGGGAAACAGAGAATAGTGTCACCAGTACTCATACTCATTCATTTAATTGCCTATAAGTTGAATTAAACTAATCAAGCCCACTCCAAACCATTTGAAATGCAATCAAAGTTATCGAGACAAATCCAAGTCTAAATTATTATTGTTTTGATAGTACACAAACTCTCTCAAACTTAGTAATATATTTACATATATAATTATATATTACGCATCACTCCCCAACATATTCAAATATTTTGAACCAAACTCTGGATGTATTGTAAATAATACGAACTTAAAATCTCTGTGACTGGATTCGATTGGTTTAAATATTTGAATGGAAGGGGTTAAAACATATCCGACGGCTGAGAAAAACTGAATTTGAACGAAATGATTTAAGTGCTCGGGAATCAATATATACATAACCGAGCCCTCGTCATTTCAGAAGTGGGCCCTCCCCCTTTAGCTACTCACTTTATATCGCAGGCCCACGCTTTTTCAGTAATCCAAATGCTATATTTTGTTTTCCTTAGGTTTCGTTATACATTATTCAATAATTTTTTTGAACAAAGTACTTTTTTATAACTTATGTCTTGTCATCATATATTATGTCCCCCGTAGTCACATCGGAACCTAAGGACCGAGCAGCATGCGCCGCCCGAGGACACGCTCCAAGATCGGGGAATTTCCCGAGGACAAAGTCATGGCAGACAGAATCCAGTACAGATACGTTTTTCCGGCATCATCTGACCTATGATTTGTGGTTGCAGACCTCAAGGAGAAGCAATGCCCATCCTCCAGCGCCCGACGCTCGAGATCCCGACGTGGTGGTAGCTCTCGGCTGAGATAATTTGGCTACATCAATATATATTTTTTTATATAGTTTCAATCATCCTAATATATTTAAGCAGGTTTATTGCAAAATACACTATATTAGTTGATAGCAGAGAAATGGAGCCAACAAAAAGATTAAGTTATTCCAGAGAATTAAAATGTACTTACTGGCTAGCTTCAATAATTTCCAAAATGACCAATAGAGTGTGTAGACTATAGAGCTGCCGAATTGAGAATCTATTCCTACCATTACAGGTTAAAAGTCAGTGAAGCTCTTCACATAGCACCAGGCCTCTTCCTCGCCACTCCAATTGATCTAATCCACAAATTTCATCTTCTGTGGCTTGAGTTTTGGCGTACACTGACTAAAATATCAGTCGTTTTTTCATTATATAGTTCTCGAAAATATGTAGCTGTGAGAATCTCATGATTAAAATTTTAGTTCAAATTAGGTAAAAAAAAATATATAAGTTATATCGATAAAATCCAAAAATTCAATATATTTTTGGTCAGACTGTTCAAGAGCTCATGGTGGAAACAAGGCTTTCCGATAACCGGTAGAAACTTTTTTATTTCTTTTCAACTCTCCCCCCCTTACGTTCTTACCATAATTTGTTTATTTATCTCATCAATCAAATCAATAATAATTTAGTATATAGCAACCAAATTATTAAATTAAAATTATAAAGACAATGGTCCTTATGTTTTTTATTTTAGATTAGTTATTTAAAATAGTAAATAATTAAATTTTGAGTCGAAGGTCATAGCATGTTCCAAATTTTCAAAATATCTGGCAAAATCAAATTTAAAGACATATAAATGATTCATAGGTAACAAAATTTGGTATGATCTAACTAGTCAACGTACTGCAATTGTCAAATGTCGCCCAAACGTTTTTTTAATGATGCTTTCTAGGGATGGAATTTGTGGACATCTAGTAATAGCTAGAAACAAATTTTCATAGTGTCAATATAAAATTGCATTTCATGGTGGAGATCAAGATATTAAGAACAAATCCTCAATGTGACAAAAATCCTCTTGATGACTCAGATCTGCTAACCTTTTATTTAAATGAGGTATATTTCCAAGTATTATTTGAAAGAAAAAAAAAGTAAACGCGTCGAAATTATATATATTGGCTTCCTTTTAATTGTCCAAACTAATTTAATCTACTTTCACTGCACCTGAAAAAGAATTTCCAATGTGGGAAAGCTTCAGACTGGAGAGAAATATCTGAATATATTAGGAAGCTGGATAAAGATGTTTTCTTAACATACGTAAGATATATGTGTATTAAAGTACAATTTGATTTAAACTGGCCTTTCAGTTACCATGTTTAGAGAAAATAGAACCCCGACAAAATGACTGCACTGTACGATTAAGCACCTCTTACATATAGAGCACAAACCACAATCATTTATTTGCTAAAAATATATATAATCACAATCATTTATTTGCTAAAAATATATATAATCACAATCATTTATGTAAAATCGAATTGTACATGATAGTCGTGCTTTTGGTACTCAAGTCCACCAGCAGTGATTAATTAATGATACCTGATATGTAGAATATATGTTTAAAGAAATTGATTAATATATACCAAAATATATAATATCATGATAAAAGTGCACTCTTCCACGAATATGAGTCGTTCCTCTATGGTAATTCATGCTGCGTTTAACTACAATTGCATTTCGTGTCTATTTAAAATCTGGGAAATTCTATGTGATTTAATCCCAATTCAAAGTTCCCTTTTTTTTTTCAGTGAATGTTTTCATAAAAATAAATAAATGTAGCTAGAAACTAAGCATAGGACATGCCCCCAAGCATCCAACTACATTAACTCATGGTTTCTTGATGTCGCCAAAGCCGATCATGTCTTAATAAAAGAGAGAATATATGAAAACACGAATTAATAATCTTATTAAATTAAAAAATGAAATTTGTTGAAGTACATGTGAATAAATACTTGCTAACTGTATAAATAATTTCTTACAAAAAAAGGCAAGTTGTAATCATTAATGAGAAATCTGTAGGAACTTTTATTCGAATGCAGAATCGTTGATCGTCGAGGATAATGTTGAACACTATTTTTTAAAACGATATTGCCCCGCCCAGGTGCTTACGGTTTGTGGCAATCGTTTCTCAAGATACAACGACGAACTTCTCGTAATAGGAGCACACCAAATTACGAGAACAGTGAACTACAAGATGCTTTGGACACAGAATGTAGAGACAGTATGGAGAAGAGAGAAATTCGAATGCTAGGAATGCTAGGATTTCTTGGTGTGTTTAATTCAGACTATGGGGGTCTTATTTATAGAGTTTGAATGGGCAAGGGGCTTTTCGTGAATAGTCACAACTCTTAGGAATGAATTGATCCGTAGCCATTGGATCTACATCCAATTGTCCAGATTGTGTCTATTCTGAAGGACCATGACCCTTCACAATGCAACCATTTGATTGAACCAATCGCATCCGTTGATCCTAGATCAGACGCTCCAGATTGCATCGTTTCACCAACGGCCTAAATCGTGTCTTTTCACAATCCATCTAATGGTTCAGATCGTAACTTTTTACAATTCATCATACCCCTTCAATTATAACCGATCCAATGGTTGATATCATTCAGCCTTGTCACTGCCCACTCATCCGTCACTGTGGCCACATCCTAGCCACGTCATTGCCCAGTCATCCCGTGTCACTCGAGTATAAATTTAAGAGCTTCTCAGTGCTCCTCGCGAGGATGCGTACGTGCGAAGTGCGCCTCAAAGCGCCCATTGCGACAGCGCGACGTGCTCCGGCACCGGCACCGACGCGGGCTCGGGCGAGTAGGTGCGAACCCTCGAGGAACCTTCTCGGGTCTATCACGACTTGTATTAATTATTTACACATAATACGAAGTCATATATAAAGAAGGTTTGACCAGACTCATTTCCCGATGTGGGACAACTGTACAATTTCCAATAAATGAGTTTTAATTGCTTTAATTGATTTATTAATTTCTCATTCACCTAAAATCGGTTTTGAGCAAATTAATATTCCAAAAATATCTACTCGAAATGTAGATTCAAGTTTTCAAGTCAATTTGAACTTTCATCGAACGGTTATAACTCGATTAATTAATTTGGACCTTGCCCAATTTCCAACAAACGCTTGCACTATATTATTCTAACAAATTTCTCTCTATATATATTATCAACATATTATTTTATCATTTATCTTTTTTACTAGTAATCAAACTACAGTATGATCCCCATTGATTTTTACCATCTCAATATTTACTCTTATTTTAATATAACTCAAACTAAATATGAATTAAAATTGTACAAACATACAATACATGGCCAGGGTAGTAGGTAATGCTTTCTCTGTATTATGGTCACAAAAAAGATATGGTTGCCAATAATAAAAAAAAAGTAGTTGACTACATGATGTATATTTATTTCCTGGTAAAACTCTCCCACCCTTACAGTAGGCTAATAGTGCATTTGTGCCTCCAGGGGCACAGGCGAGTTGGTAAGACCTGGGATAATATGGGAATAACTTCACCGACTTCACAGGTTCGATTCTCGTGTGGAGCATATGCCTCAATGAAATATTGTGGGGTATGCTCTGGGAATTCGTCCGTTATATGGGTCCTCTCTCCCGGGTCCCTGCCTACTCGTGCATATCCCTCAATTTACCAATATGTACGGGTCAAAAGACATTTGTCCTATACAGGAGGTTAGTCTATTAATGGGTTAATTTTTTTAAAAGCTAATAGTACATTTGTTAATAATGAGAAACAATTCCCACAAACTTCCAAAATTTCAGCAACACACGCTTGCAACTATTTCAACACTTGAAATTAATCGCAATATCTAATCTTAGCATCGGTCAATCGGGATGGAGAGACACACATCAATGAGAGCTTAAGAAAAGCTTTAAATCTTGTACCATCATCTCTCACTTTCTGTTTCAAGTATATATCGGGACAATTCTTTATTCTGAACTCAGTAATTATTAGCATTAATCTCTACTTTGTTTAGATAAGTTGTTATTAATCTCTACATTGTTATTAATAGCAGATAAGTTGGAATTGCGGAATTATATACTGAGAATCATAACGATTGAGGTCCATCCTTTTAAGAATTTAAAAATTAGGAATTGATCAATTGTCACTATAGATATGTCTATTGATATATCCCATCACATCTATCTTTTCATATATCAAAATATATTAAAAATATAAATTTGATTGGGTTTCCATATTTCCCAATCATAACTATTGTATTTATAAAATAGTATAATTAGCTTAATGAAAACTCATGGCGTGTATTCAGGGAGAAAATTAAATACTTGACTTTTATTATTTTAAATTTATAAGTATTCAACATGATTTTTTTACAAACTCCATAGAAATTGTGTACTATTCAACAATTTCTTTTAAAATCCCCATAGAAATTTTGTATTATTCATCAATCACTTTTAAAATCTCTGTAAAGTTCAATTGATATTTAAAATTTTAGATAGACCTTAACAACTCAACAACTCAATGAAAATCATAATATACGAATATTAATACTAAATACAATATTGGATGCCACTATCTTCCTTTGCTTAAATATGGAGATTTCAATAGATTTATAATCTATTTTATCCACGTTTTTCACTAGTTTCTTATATTTACATTTATATTTATATTTTATCTTCCTTCGCCTTAAAAATTAAAATTATATATATATATGTATATATTAATTAATTAATTCTATATCTTCATCTTCTATTTTCGTTTTTGCTTGTTTCGTTCACTCAGGTATATTACATTTTTGATTCACTCTTCTTCTAAACTTTTATATGACTATTTTTTTTAAAAAATAAGAATATAATAGTTATAATTTCAAATTAAAAATTTATTTTATAATTTTTTATTCATAATAAATGCCAAAAATTTTAAGATAGAGTTACGAAAAAAAATAATTGAAAGACCTACATATTTAATTAGTTGAACATCAACTGTAAAATTATATTGTTAAATTCATTTCAGAAAATAAGAATTCATATTTTGATGCATGGTTGTGTTTAAAAGATTTTCACTATATTTTTTTTACAAAGTTTGAAATACTGATATATAATATTAATGTTATAACGCAATATACACGAAGGTCATAGCTTTTATTAGTTAATAACTTATTTTAACAATATTATAATTTTTATTAACTGTAATTTTTTTATATATTTAGTATGTAATTATTTTAATTGAACTGAACTATCATGTTATTTATATAATATAATAATACGTTAAAATTGTTATGTGGATATATATATATATATATATATATAACAAAAATATAAAGATCTTATAAAATGTAAATAATTAAAATATTCGATGTAATTATGTTATGTTTTTTGGTGCGATAAAGTTTATATTGTAACTTATTTTCTCAAGAAAGATATTAAATATCCAATAATAAACTGCTCTAGTATTTGAATCTCTTCACAATAAACAGATAGAAAGAATAAAAATCGAAATCCCTCTCCTCTTCCATGTATTTATTTTGACGGAAATGAGGCTCTCCTGCACTTACATCCACAGAGCTGGCGTTATGGCCCATTGTCAGGTCTCTACTTTTTACCACTCACACCCACATGCCAACAAATTTCATGTATAATTATATTGCTTTACTTCCTGCTTAAATACTGCATGTGACTTTCATTTAAATTCATTCGACAGTGATGGATGGGTTGTGGTCGTAGAAGACAGGAATGGAGAAGGGTGATTCAGTTTCTTCTTCTTCTTCCTCCGTTTCTGGTGGGTCAAATTCTTTGAATGGCTTGAACTTTGGCAAGAAAATCTACTTTGAAGATGTGGGTGCTTCTGCTTTGCAGCCTAAAACCGGTGGTGGAACAGCGCCGCCTCCGCGGTCCCCTGCAAAGAAGGGGCGGACTGGGTCGGTGCATGGCGGTCCGCCGCCGCGGTGCCAGGTTGAGGGGTGTAACGTAGATCTGAGTGATGTTAAGGCTTACTATTCGAGGCACAAGGTCTGTGGTGTGCATTCCAAGTCTTTGAATGTCATTGTTGCTGGCCTTGAACAAAGATTTTGCCAGCAGTGCAGCAGGTTTAGTTTTTTGCTGATATTTTTTAGGTTTTTTTGTTGTTGTTGAGGAATTGAAGACTCGAATTTGATTTATATATAAGTAGTCACACGTGAGCGAGCGCACATATTAACATAATCTGTTCCCTTAATAAATCTTTATTTTTGTGTGTGTTTCATTGTGTTTTATGAGTGTGTATTGTATATCTAATTTGGTTGGTTTTGGTAAAAACGATAGACGTGTTTGATGAATTGTGTCAATGATGTGCAAGAAGTCGGTAATCTGTACATATTGGGTCTCCTTTTCATTTCATTGTCTTAATCATTTGGTAAATTCATATATTGGATTTAAACTTAAGATTTAGGATGATTGGAGCCAACTTCGCTTTTTTTTGAAAAGTTAAAACTTTCGATACTTGGAAACATTATCTATCTGAGGATGTCTCAGATGGGTTAGTGATGACTTTTTTGTCCTTAGGTTGTTTTATGAAGCTGTATGCGAAATAGATGTTTCAAATTCCAGTAATATAAAGATGAAATTATATTGGCTTGCCTTCTGGGCTGGATGCCTATACACAACTACACTGAACATATATTATCCTGATTCCAGTCGTATCTTAGTCGCTTCAAGGCTTGTTCAGTACTTAATGATTTGTGGCGTGCTTAAGTCCTTTCAAGTGTTGTACAGTTAGTGAGTTATCCATTGTCTTGTAAATGATGTAATGCATTGACATATAATCATGCATCTTTGTCTGAGTGTCAACGAAATTGTGTCGATGGCTGCTTAAAAGTGCGATTTGCTAATGATCACTAACTTTGAAACACCCCAAGAACGCTGAGATACAAATTGTTTGGCATTTACATGGGAAGGGCCGTAAATTCGATCAAAATTCCTATTGCATGTAGCATGTTATTGAAGGGACTTTCATGCCCAAATAAATTCATGAGGTTGGCGACAACAAAACCATTCATCTTAAGAGAAAGCAGATGTGGGACCAGAAGAATCCTATACGGATCCCAAATAATATGGGAAGCAAGACTTGTTAAATGTTAGATCGCAAATAATATGGGGAGCAAGACTTGTTAAATCTATGTTAAACACATCAATTACAGCTGCTGCTAAATTATTATTTCCTAAGCTCGTTTTACTTCAGGTTCCATCAGTTGCCTGAATTCGACCAAGAAAAGAGAAGCTGCCGCAGACGCCTTGCTGGCCACAACGAGCGTCGCCGGAAGCCACAGCCAGGATCTTTGTTCTCCCCTCGCTATGGAAGTCTTTCTTCTTCTATATCTGGTTAGACAAAACCCCTGGATCTTTTCCCAAAAGATGTTTTGGTTTCTGTCGTTCTAATCAACGTCATGGATCTTTCATCAACACCTTCATTTTGCCATGACAGGGAATCATAGCAATCGTGGAAGTTTTACTGTCGACTTCACCTCATACCCGAGTCTTACTGGACGAGAATCCTGGCCAGTTACTCCAACATCTGAAAGAGCATTCGGGAATCAATCTCCATGGCAAAGCAACCCACCAGAATATATACCAGATCTTCTGCAAGGTTCCACAACTAGGCCTAGTCATAGCGGCACCATTGGAGTAACTTCAGGAGTATGTTTCGATGGAGCCCCCGACTCCAGCAGTGCTCTCTCTCTTCTGTCAAATCAGCCCTGGAACTCCAGCGCCAGACCCCTGAATATTGGGATTAACAACTTCCTTGGTACCAATATCTGCACGCCAACGGCTCATCCAACTATCGAGCAGTATGCATGCCCATTGTGGAGTTTGAAGGGTGATCAGGTTAGCGAAACTCTCCATGAGACGCCTCCCGATCTGGGATTAGGACAAATTTATCAGTCCTCTGATAATCAGTATACCGGAGAGCTGGGAGAACGGTTTCATGAACTGGAACACTCGAGGGGCTATGATTCTTCGGGTCAGCATGTGAATTGGTCCATTTGAAATCTGTCACTTCTAGTCATCAGGCAAACTTATCTTATCAACTTCCAACAACGTTGTTTCGTTGCATCTGTGTGATGTTTTGTTTCTGTCGAACTTGATGCTTTGGTCCACGTATGCTACTTAGGCCCCATCGAATTATGATGATCTATTATAAATAAAATAGACTATCGATTTGCTTTAGTCAAGCTGTATGATCATTTTCATTCTGTAGAAAATAACTGAATATTTGTGAAACTCACGTCGACTTAGTTTTCTGTTTTCATTTTTATTTTTGAGAAAAGATTTAGCTTTCTAATCTATCACCGAGATTATTTTACAAAAACCGGGCAAAACAAACCAATTTTTTTTTGAAAAATACTCTCTTCGATATTAAAGGCTGGGGTAAGAGTTTGATTTTATTTTCAATGAAATAGTTGTTTATCACATACATCATTGTCATAGCACTAAGAATTAGTTTATTTATTTATATCACACTAGCAATATATAAATTCTCAGTGTTGGACTTTGGTGTGGTATTTATGAAATTTAACAATTCAGATTATTGAGCAATAACCGAAACATAATCTATGGACCATATTTTGATAATTTTTTTCCGAATTATACGTATTTAAATTACTAAATAATTAGTTAATCTCCTTTTAAAAAAGTAAACATAACAATTAAATTTATCTCTTTAGTTTGTTTGGTAAAGAAGAACGAGAGATCCGATCACGCTGAAAGTAATATTTTGTATATATAAATATGTATGTTAGTGAACAAATTAAATAGAGATGAATATTATATTATTGAAACTAATAATTAATAATTAATAAAAAATTAAGTTATATATATGCAATTTTTGCTATCGTGCATGTTTTATAGTGCACGTTGTTCGTGATATCCTATATTTTATAGGATATAGAGATACATGATAATAAAGTCTATATATATTATATTAAATCAAAACCAAGAATTGTTAAATTTACAACAAAGAAATGCATCCACCGAGGCCGTGGTACTCACGCGCCTGTAACTACTCAAACCGTTTCACACCAAACTCACTACTTCTTCTTCCTTTTCTTCTACACTATTCAGCTTCTTCTACTCTGTAAACATTGCACTTCGCGAAATCCTTCTCTATCTCACAAGGTACCTTCGAAACCCTAGTTTCCCTGTACTTTCCGTAATCGTATGTACATTCGCACGCAGGCATGGCAACCATCGCAATTGTTCTTGTTAAATTGGTTCTAACGGATATCCTCAGTCTTCCGATTTCCAGTTTTCTTTGATCCTTTCTACTTATCAACTATCATTTCCTACGTTTTCTCAGAGATCATTTTCTGCATGTAACATATTCAATCATGCATAATCATCTGCATGTGTGTGTGTTGTTTTTTTTGTTTTTTGGTTTCAAGTGTCATGTATGCTGCATCGTATAACCATTATTTCACGCAACTTTGAACACAGAAACACACACTACGTACGCCTATAATTAAAGACAGGGAAGTATTGAAGGACTAATGAAGATATTTGCACGTAATTAAATTGTCTTGTGGTTGAAGCTTGCAACAGAACAGTGTCCAAATACTTTTCTTGATTTTCACATCTTCCGTTATGCGAAGCTTATCTGGTGTTTCAAGTTTGGTCAATGTTGTCAAGTTTTACTTCATACTAGTTGCGAGACTGACAGATCTCTCTCGTGTCTTTTTTTATGTCTTTTTTTGGGACATCAGAAATTCGAAGGCATTGATTTCTTCTCCGATACTTGAGAAAAGAATGGCTAAACAGCGGTGGTGTCTGATTGTGATAGTATCCTTGACGAGTCTCATGTTACAAGGCTTGGCAATCACTGATGAAGCTGATGGTATTCGGGTTTTTGTTTTCACATTCTGAATGTATAGCATATTCTTAAAAGTATGTGTTCTTGATATGTTTTACTATGAAATGTTTTGAGCCCTCGTTCAATTTTTTTTTATTATCTTGAAGTTTATGGATACTACAAATTTTGATACGAATAAGTTTTGCAAGAATGTCCGGTCAAATAAGATATCAACTTGAGGACCTTGTGAAATTCGAGGATAAAAAAACTAGCCGGAGTTCCATAACATGTCCTACAATTTCGGAGTGACTAGCTTCTTTAATCTGTTCCGTTAAATTTGAAGAACTTATTTTCTCATAAAATTGGTAAGAATCTAAAGTGCTGGATAAATATAAGACTGATTACGAATCCTTTGGATGGTGTCTGATTAACTACTTCAAGATGAACTGATTATGAAACTTGTTTTATGCAGTTCAATCTCTTCGAGATCTGTACAGGTCCCTCAACAGCCCTGTGCAGCTGCAAAGGTGGAAATTAGAGGGCGGAGACCCTTGTGGCGAATTGTGGACTGGAGTTTCATGCTTTATGTCATCCGTAATCCACCTGTAATCACCCTTACTGATATGAGGGATATCAAGTTAAATGCTCAAAACTAACTACTTGTGCATACCAAACATGCAGTGATCTTAAAGGACTAGGCCTCACTGGGAATATTGGCTTTCAGCTCTCGAATCTGAGAAATCTTAAGCACCTGTAAGCAGTTAGATGAATACTTTGTGGTTGAAATCAACATTGAATTGTTGTACTCACTTACAGTTCCCTTGTTCGGAACTTCTTGTAATTAGGGACCTCAGCTGGAATAACATTGAGAGCGAAATACCTTATGATTTACCTCTTAATCTCACACACCTGTAAGAAAATCAAATTTGATCTTTATAACAAGAATTGAGTTCGACTGCTAACGGTATTGCCAAAATAATTATATTCTTCAACTCGAGGAATGCAGAAACTTGGCAGGAAATAAATTTAGTCAAAGCATTCCATACTCCTTGGATCTAATGAAAAATCTCAGGCATCTGTAAGTGACTTATGCTCCAGTATTTTGCTTCTGCAATTACACAGAACTTCTGAACTTAAATACTACTTGCAGAAATTTGAGCCACAATGCGCTATCTGGACCTTTGGGAAATGTATTTAGTGGCCTACAGAATCTCAGAGGAATGTATGCTATTTTTATCTTTCTTTGTATTGAACTCAGTATATTCCCCGTTCCATATTTTTAAGAATAAGGTTTTAAACCAGGGATTTGTCATTCAACAACTTCACTGGAGATCTCCCGACCTCGTTCAAATCTTTGTCTAACTTGACAGGATTGTGAGTTTTTTTCCTTAGATTTTGAATGACATGCAGATACTGGTCCATAAATTTCCAAGTAACTGTGATTATGTTTCAGGTTCTTGCAGGGAAATCACTTCACCGGATCAGTAATTTTCTTGGCCGATCTCCCGCTCGCTGACTTGTATGTTCCTTTTGATAAAAAAGTTCTGATTTAGTATCTCCTATACATTTTTCTACTCTCATATTTCTCTTTTCAGAAATATTGAAGATAACCATTTTAGTGGTATTATTCCAGAAAAGTTTCAATCTATACACAACTTATGGTAAAGCTATGTTAGCCATCCACCACCTATCTAAGCTTCTTATATCCCTCCCCTGTATTTGCACAACTAATTCCTCTCTGTGTTCCTCCATGTATATTTAGGATTGGGGGTAACAAGTTTGACAAAGAAACGAACTATCCGCCCTGGAATTTTCCCGATATTCCCACAGATCAGAATATCAGCACTCCACCAGTAACAAATTTAACGGCTTTTGAGAGCCATCCCACTCATATACATTCAGACCACAAGAAAAAAAGAACAGGCCCTTCCGGAATAGCTATGTTGGTTGGTGGCGGCACACTCGTTGCAGCATTTGCAGCACTTTTCGTTGTGATTCGCAATCATCGGTCACGTGAGAAAGAAATTGTAGAGATGGGAAGCATTGAAGGTTCCGGGAGAAATAGAGCTTTTAGCACAGTCCAAGGTCACTCAGGATTTACTAGTTGCTAATTTGTATATGATTCTGTCAGTGCTACTGATGAGTTATTGTTATTGAGTTTTTTGTAATGTTGCTATGGCCATGTCATATAAATATTTATTCTTCTCGTTTTCTGTTTTTAGGCACGGATTTGTGGTCTATGGCTGCAGAGGACAGCCCACATATATCAGGATTCAGCTCCTCCCCTTTGATTACCCCCTCTCGTCTGCCTCCTATTCGAACTAAAACGAAGAAAGTGTCAGCGAGAAAAAGTTTCTCTGGTGGAAAGATTCCCATTACTGCAAAACTTTACAGTCTAGGAGAGCTCCAAATAGCTACCAACAGCTTCAGTGAAGAAAACCTTCTTGGAGAGGGATCTCTTGGTTCGGTTTACCGAGCCGAGTTTCCAGATGGCACGGTAAAGCTCTGAACTTGATTCACGTAACCCAGGTTGCATATATGTTGAAACCCAAATGATGGAACTCATCTGATGGACTGACACGTCGATTTGATCAGATTTTGGCGGTTAAAATCATTAACATGGTGTCTCTATCCATCGTCGAAGAAGAACAGTTCTTGGATGTGATTCGAAATGCATCAAGATTGAAGCACCCTAACATCGTGAAGCTTCTTGGATACTGTATGGAGCATGGCCAATATCTCCTTGTGTACGAATATATCAGGAATTTGTCCCTTGAAGATGCTTTACACTGCATCACATACAAACCATTGTCTTGGGGTCTACGCCTTCAAATCTCTCTCGGAATTGCTCAGGCTTTGAAGTCAGTATTTCCAGGCCCTTTCATAACTGATCTTGTATACCAAAACTCGTAATTGGTATTGATTAATTGCTTTCATCACAATTCATCTGTGTAATTATCAGCTACATGCATTCGTCCTGTGTGCCTCCCTTTGTCCATTGCAACTTAAAGGCTGCAAATATCTTACTTGATGAAACACTCACACCCCACGTTTGCGATTGTGGGCTGGCTATCTTGAGACCCCTGTCGAGCAACAGCGTAAAAATCAAGGTAGACATCAAAATATCATAATCTATTATACGTTTTCGTTGAGTTCAAGCACTAGATATGAGACAAATTTTACATACAGGCTTCAGAAATGGCTATTTTTGATAGTGCCTATATCGCACCGGAACATGCTCAACCCGGAAATGGCGATACAAAAGCTGATGTGTATGCCTTTGGAGTGTTGCTTTTAGAGCTTCTAACTGGAAGGATGCCTTTTGACAAGTACAGTGTTTATAGTACAAATTCTAATAAGATTCTGGATAACTCAAACGTGAGTAATTTGAGGTAATTAAAAAGCCACTGAAAATAACATATTTAATAATCATGCAGTTCAAGATCAAGATCGGAACAATCATTGGTGAAATGGGCTTCATCCAGGCTTCATGATAATGCATCTTTGGGAGAGATGATCGATCCATACATTACTCGAACCATGTCCCCGAAAACTCTTTCACGTTTTGCTGACATTGTCTCCCTCTGCATTCAGGTACTTAGATTCATGACTCCAATTCGTTACATTGAAATCAAGAATGTGATTTTGCTAACACGGTCATATATGAATCAGCCTGAGCAGGAGTTTAGGCCGCCAATGTCCGAAATCGTCGAGTCTCTGATGAGTCTTGTGCAAAATCCAGGCGGCATAGATGGAGCCACTGAAGGAGATTGTATGGATAGATCGTTCCGCTCAACCAACACTCGCTTCTTTGGATCACCACCTATTAGCTACTATTCTGTCTGATCACCAATATACATGTTGCTTCGAACATTGTATTAGTTGATAATACTTGCATCCACCACAAAACAATCAATAAGCTAGAGAGTATTTTCAACCCTGATTTTCATATATTTTTCTTCCCACACAATTATCATTTTAATTCAAAATTTATCACCAAGTAATTGTACTGTTGTAATACATTTTAATAGAATTTTAGCTTAAAAATGATTTTTTAAGTGTTTAAAAATGATGCTATTATATAAAAAAAAGTGATGATTCCAATGTTATTGAAATAACATGATTTATATGTCTACTGCGTTGAGAAAAAATTCTTCCTTTCATATCACATGCACTGTAATCTTCCAGTTTATCTTTCTAGAGTATAATTCAGAAAATGTTTAAAGAACCTGGCTGGTTTATATATATATATATATATATCTGATCATTGATGAGAATAGATAAACTTCGAAGTAATTGATTGGGTCCACATTTCTTGTAGTTATTTTTGTATGAATAAAAAGGAAAGAACAACAAAAAAAAGTAAAAGAATCAAAGAGCACTATTTTACACACTACAGTCCCTAAAGAGACACCATGCCTGACACTCTCTTGTCATGTGTGAAAATACAGCGACTTTGTTTTTTCATTTCCTTTCTCTCGTCTTATTTTCCCTTTACCCCATTTTCCTTTTTTTTAATTTTAAAGAAAATAACGAAAGTTGATCTGGGTTCCCCAAAATCCATGTTTTTTTAATTTTATCGAAACAAAAACTCATACCATATAATACCTTCAAGAGTGATGTAATTTCCTTTCTTTCTACTTTTCTTTACTTCGAAACTGGAAAAAAAACATGATGTTACATATCTTCGACCTTAAATAAAAAAGTTTACATTTTATAATGAATGCAAGCTCGTTACTCTATTTTATGTATAGTGTATCTTTCTTTGCTCCATTTCGACATGAAAATTCAAACATTTAATATATATACATATATTTAAAAAACCCTTTTAAATAGTTTACTTGTCGGGAATGGATTTTGGGCTGGCACAGGTGGGAGCTATGAAAAGTTTTATCTATATTTTCTTGTTGATATTATTCCATTATGTAAAAAAGAACTGCATAAAATATTATGGGACATGAATATACCAACTTTTAAAAAAGTGATGAAATTAGTACAGAGTGGGTATATCGTATACTATCATATGAATGTGAGAAAGGAAGGAATAAGAATATAACATTCTTAAAGTTGTGACCGGAAATATAAAACTTATTAGACCAGTTTTATTTATAAAAATCTCAATATTTATCGTCTAACTTAGATTTTATTCAAAACTATCTTACTTATTTATTAATAATAATAAAAATAAATTTATTTTGATTAAACCTGGGGTAACATAAACTATTTTATATATTTTGTTGTGGTGTAATAATTGACCCTACTAGGTAAAACGATTGAATTATGACGCTTGTGTTACTGTACCGTAACCTTAACCATAGGACCAACATGTATGTTAAAGGGGCATTTTCTTCCATGTCTCCGTCGTTTAATTAACACAAGTTTTTAAAATAACAATCGATATCCAACTTTTAATAGTGTGACATATTTTTAAATACATATGAAGGATTTTCTAAAAACAGAACGCATAAAATATACATTTATCTATAGTTTCCGTATGTGTGAACCAATATATTTTCCGAAAAAAATTAGTGAATTAGTTGTAAATCAAATAACGTGTAAAACAACTTTATTAATCTATAATCAACTTCTTAGATAATCTGAACCATATATTGGAAGCGGATCCCAACTGATTTACTTGTCCAATTTTTAATTTATTCATTTTCTGGTGGCACACCTTAAAATCAAATAAAAATATATGATTTCTGTACGTTTTCAATTATAGCAAAAATTAAATAAATAATCGAGTCTCGGACCGATATATACGGGGTTGGCACGTGGGACGACCCGACCAACGTTTTCGCATGCGTGACATGCGTCCTCTGGTCAATCAACAGACGAAGTCCCAGAAGCAAAGTCCCAAAATACATACAAAATTAGGACATTAATTTTCATCCTCACCCCCCAACTATCGACCTTTTACCATTTAATCCAACTTTATACTGTCCTAAATAAATGTTTAATTTATCTTAGATGGTGCACGTCGGACTATGATCTGTTTTCTAAGAACCAAGAATTATAATTTTCATCATAATCGACATAATAACCAAAGTAGCATTATCGAAATATCTATCAGATTTTTTTATTATAATGAATAAATGTAAAAATAACATTATTGGGGTATAAGTATAATAAAATAATAGTTGGAGGGCCTCCTGAAATATTAAAAGCCTAGCAGTATGTATACTTACGTTCAAACACAGAACATACAGTGGGTCGGTGAGGTATTTAGCAAAGTAGATTCATCGGATCTCTCACTCTGTCCCCCACCACTGTTTCCTTCTCTCTCTGGAAAAAAAGTAGCAAAAATTGGGGAAAAGAAAAAGGAAATTTGTGGTCTTAATATGTAGCTCTCTGGTTCTTTGTTGCTTCGCCTTTTCTCTTTCCTCGATTCCTAAAGCCAACAAAACAAAAACCCTTGTTTGCTTTTCTCTGTCTTTCTTTTTAACCCTCACTTGTTCCAATCTCTCTGTGCAGAACCTTATCGTCTCAGCTTTCTTGAACCATAGAGTATATTCATTATATAGCTCACCAACTGTGTGTAGTTTATGTTTTCCGTTAGTGGGTGTTCTTGCATTGTAAGGGCTGGTGAGTTTCTGTGCTTTAGGATCTGATTTGGTTTGGGGGGTTTTTGTTTTTGTTTTTTTTGTTTTGCGGGATTGAAGCTAAAACGTGAAATCTATGGGTTTATTAATTTCTATTTTTTTAATATGGTTTTAAGTAGCTGAAATTTGTTCTTTTTTTAATATATAAGGTGCTTTCTCGCCTTCGTTGGTTTGATTATTTTTATGGCGTTAATTTTAAACTGGTGATATGTTTTGTGGTTGTTCTACAGGTTTGAGGCATTCAGATCTGATACTGTGAATGAAGGTTTTTTTCCATCTACCATTTATTCAGTTTATTTCTTTTCAAGAATAAAAGTATGCTAGATTTGGTTCGTTTTCATCGTTTCTTATTTTTTTAGAGGTCATTAACCCTTGCAAGTGTGAATTTTTCGTGATACATTAGCAGTTCGATTGTTGGTTCTTGTGTAGGGAAGTGTTTATAATTAATTTGTGCTGAGATCTACGAAGAAAATTTTGCCTGCTTCCGGAGTTGGTATCTTGCTGGTAAAAAGAAATGCAGAGGCCTCCACCAGAAGATTTCTCTCTTAAGGAGACCAAACCCCACCTAGGTGGAGGGAAGGTAACCGGAGACAAGCTCACGAGCACCTATGACCTCGTTGAGCAAATGCAATACCTTTACGTCCGGGTTGTTAAGGCAAAAGACCTACCTGGGAAGGACGTAACTGGTGGCTGTGATCCTTACACTGAGGTTAAGCTTGGTAACTATAAGGGTACGACTCGTCATTTCGAGAAGAAGTCGAACCCTGAATGGAATCAGGTATTTGCTTTCTCCAAGGATCGAATTCAAGCGTCTGTTCTTGAAGTCACTGTAAAAGATAAGGATGTAGTTAAAGACGATTTTATTGGTCGGGTGCTGTTTGACTTGAATGATGTTCCGAAAAGGGTTCCCCCAGATAGTCCTCTTGCCCCCCAGTGGTATAGGCTGGAGGATAGGAAGAATGATAAGGTGAGAGGGGAGTTGATGTTGGCTGTTTGGATGGGTACTCAAGCAGATGAAGCTTTTCCTGAGGCATGGCATTCTGATGCTGCAGCGGTCAGTGGTGCAGATAGTATTGCGACTATCAGGTCAAAGGTCTATCTCTCTCCCAAGCTGTGGTATTTGAGGGTAAATGTAATCGAAGCTCAGGATTTGCTGCCAACTGATAAAAGTAGGTTTCCAGAAGTTTTTGTGAAGGCCATCTTGGGTAATCAGGCCTTGAAGACGAGGATTTCGATGAACAAAACTATCAATCCTATGTGGAATGAGGATTTGATGTTTGTGGCTGCAGAACCATTTGAGGAGCCACTGATTTTGAGCGTAGAAGACCGAGTTGCTCCAAATAAAGATGAGGTTCTTGGAGTATGTGCCATTCCTTTGCAGTATGTAGACAGGAGATTGGATCATAAACCGATCAACACAAGGTGGTTTAATCTCGAGAAACATATATTGGTCGAAGGTGAAAAGAAGAAAGAAGTCAAGTTTGCGAGCAGGATTCATATGAGAATTTGCTTGGAAGGTGGTTACCATGTTCTCGATGAGTCAACCCACTACAGCAGTGATCTTAGACCAACAGCAAAGCAGTTGTGGAAATCAAGCATTGGCGTTCTGGAATTAGGTATTTTGAATGCTCAGGGGCTGTCGCCAATGAAAACCAAAGACGGGCGGGCAACAACAGATGCATATTGTGTTGCCAAATTCGGACAGAAGTGGGTAAGGACGAGGACAATTCTTGACAGTTTTTCTCCCAAGTGGAATGAACAGTACACGTGGGAAGTGTTTGATCCTTGCACTGTAATAACAATTGGTGTGTTTGATAACTGTCATTTGCAAGGTGGTGATAAAAATGGAAGGGATGCTCGAATAGGGAAGGTCCGGATTCGACTTTCTACTCTAGAAACAGACCGTGTGTACACGCACTCGTATCCTCTTCTTGTTTTGCATCCGAATGGTGTCAAAAAGATGGGTGAAATTCATTTGGCTGTACGTTTCACTTGCTCATCCTTGTTAAACATGATGCATATGTACTCACAACCGTTGCTGCCAAAAATGCACTACATTTATCCACTTACTGTTGGCCAGCTTGACAGCTTGAGGCACCAAGCCACTCAGATAGTCTCCATGAGGCTGAGTCGAGCTGAGCCACCTTTGAGGAAGGAGGTGGTGGAGTATATGCTCGATGTGGGCTCTCACATGTGGAGTATGAGAAGAAGCAAAGCAAACTTTTTCCGTATTATGGGGGTTTTGAGTGGACTAATAGCTGTTGGTAAATGGTTTGATCAGATATGCAATTGGAAGAATCCCATTACCACTGTTCTGATTCACATTTTGTTCTTGATCCTGGTCATGTATCCCGAGCTTATATTACCTACTATTTTTCTCTACTTGTTCTTGATTGGAGTATGGTACTATAGATGGAGACCTAGGAATCCACCCCACATGGATACTCGCCTTTCTTGCGCTGATAATGCGCATCCGGATGAATTGGACGAGGAATTTGACACTTTCCCTACGTCACGGCCTCCTGACATTGTACGGATGAGGTATGATCGTCTTCGAAGCATTGCTGGACGGATTCAAACTGTTGTTGGGGACTTGGCGACCCAAGGGGAGAGGCTTCAGTCCCTTTTAAGCTGGCGAGATCCCAGAGCTACTGCTTTGTTTGTCCTGTTCTGTTTAGTTGCTGCCATAGTTCTCTATGTCACACCTTTCCAGGTCGTGGCTCTTCTGACAGGATTTTACGTGTTGAGACATCCCCGGTTCCGATACAAACTTCCTTCCGTGCCACTAAACTTCTTTCGAAGGTTGCCAGCTAGAACAGACTATATGTTGTAAGCGGTTCGAGTTAATTCCCATTTTTCATTAAGTTGGTTTTAAATATACTCTTTGGTTCGAATGGATCTTGTTTGATCCAAATGTTTCTCCTAGAGGTGAAGTTCGTGTTGTGGTATGATGTGTAATCTGTCTCAAAACTTGCATATTTTGGGAATTTTCAGGTTCTTTATATTTTTTAATTTACGTTCAAAAGTTTGTTGTGTAGGAGACAGATTTATCAATATCTATTCTCTAGTTGCATAGGTTGTCATTTGACTTGATATGTTCTGGAGGAGGTGTATACTTCTTCTTTACCGGTAGATTATATGAAACTGAGTTGTCGTTATCGTGCATATTCGATTCAATTTAAGTGTATGGTTGTTGGTTCTAATTGTGAATTGGTGATACCCCCAATGATTTAAAGTTGGTTTAATTGAGCGAAAAGAATTATGGAGGGCAATGTTTATATTCTGATTCAGTATAGTCCTAGTTTCTTACGTCGGTGAAAGGGCCAACAGGTGGTATTTCTGGAAGGAAGTTCAATGAAGGGGAATACCAAACTTTTGAGAGAATCTTTTGGCCTTGTCAACCAATCACTCGCCGATTCCCATCAAAGGATAAATTTTTTTATACAGAAGTCTCGTTCGAGTGAAACAAGATTACGTTAAACCCAAACCATTACTCTAAAGACGTTATGTCAAGAAAGGTAAAGAATTCAAACAACCAGTGCCAAAAGAAGAAAAAACTCAAGAGCTCTTGCAACATCCACCCTTTCTCCCGGTGGGATTCATCTCCTGACCAGGAACGACGATCTTAGTACCTTTCAACGATGCAGATTTCCCATAATCCAAACCATCAGCAGCAGCAAGTGATTTCTTGCTTATTATTCGATATATCTCACTCAAAATGGTCATGAACGCACTTTCAACGTTGGTTGCTTCAAGGGCCGATGTTTCCATGAAGTACAAGTTCTCTCTCTCAGCAAACTCTTGTGCATCCTCCGTCGGAACTGCTCGCAGAGTACCCAGATCACATTTGTTGCCAATTAGCATTATCACGATGTTTTTATCAGCATGGCCTCTTAGTTCCTCGAGCCACCGAGCCATGTGATCAAATGACTGTCGTTTTGTCATGTCGTAGACCAGCATTGCACCAACTGCACCACGGTAGTAAGCACTTGTCACTGCTCGGTACCTAAGAAAAAAAAATTAAAAAGAGAGAAAAGGCTAAACAAAGATCAAAATCTTCTTAATTGTTGGCTTGATTCTATGCAATTCGTGCTCATATCAAATGCAATCTCGGTCACAGATTCATGTATCGGCTATAACCAAATTTAGGCACCTTTTTCTTCTTCTTCATCTTCTTCTATTTACGGTTTACCTAGGCACTCTCTTAATTAATGTCGAGGGCCAACTGTTCGCGTGCCTGCAAATCGTTACCTATCATCTGCAGTTACTGAATTAAGCATCGTAGAATTTTTCTGGGTTGCATGCAGAGCAACAGAGTATCATTTTTTAACCAGATTTCTTGCATGAGAGTTTTGCAATGCTACCATAATCATGCAGACGCAAGATTCAATATCACATAGATATTGCATGCAAGCTCTTAGGACAGTCAACGTCGCCAAGCATCATCCATTCACACAAAAAAGGAAAAAAACTGCTTGTAAATTTATTCAAGATATTTATAGAGAAAAATATGAATGATTCAACGAAAGGGTCAATATCAGAGGATGAAACCTCTCTTGACCAGCAGTGTCCCATATCTGTGCCTTCACAGTCTTGTTGTCAATAGCCAGGGTCTTGGTCTGGAATTCAACCCCGATTGTGGCCTTTGATTCCAAACTGAATTCGTTCCTGGCAAACCTAGCCAGCAATTGGGATTTCCCCACCGCGGAATCCCCAATCAGAACAATCTTAAATACATAATCAATCTTCTGATTAAAATCTCCACCATATAAATTTGACATCTCCACAAACTTGCGAACAGAACGTCAATTTTGTCCTGTATTCTTCTCCTTGGAAGCAATATCCTCCCGATTTCTCCCGAACAGTATCATAGATCTTCGAATACGGCAATATCAACGGAATTGCGCAATGGGTTGCCTTTTCCCCCTTTTGTCAATGAATGGATCAATTGGGAAATGAAAGAAGTAATTATTCATGCAAATCCTTCAAGAAAACTAGGGTTCCTACACGATTACGAATCTGAAATGGAAAAAGAAGATATTAATGGAGAGAATTTTTCGAGCACAGGAATGAGTTTTGAGGAGGGAAGCCGAAAAAGGGAAGACCAACGGTATGTGCGGGACCCATCTAACTGCCTCCCAAGTACAGATTTCATTTTTTTTTTGTGTTTAAATTGCTTATTTAACTTTTTGATTTAAGATATAATGTTTAGTTCGCTTCTACTTCTGTTTTTGGTAGTCATAAAGTCTTAGATTTTGAGGGTGGAAATTAGTGAAGCTATGAGGGATTGAAGATGGTATTTTTGTCGGAAAATTTTTCATTATTCTTAAGTTAATGATTATTTTATATTAATTGTTTTATGCAGGACTTACATCATCATGTCAAACTTCAAAATATAGATAAAGAAAAAAAGCACTTTTAGTAAATTTACAATTCTGATATATGAATGTGATACAATAAATGTGCCATCTAAATCACCTCCAGTTAAATCAGCTTCATCCCCAACAAGAAACTTGACGGGTGTGTGATATCTCTTGAATACACAAAATGCTCAATGCCCCAAAAAGTTGATGATATTCTCCATTATACTATTCTAGATTCCAGCTCGAGGATTAAGGAACATAACCCAACAGATAACAGTAAGGACAATTAAGTACCAAGACCACGGTAACAATCACCCATTCTTCATCACAATCAACCTGAATTTCTGTGCTTAGGCCGATTTCATCTCAGCAAGAGATTCGTCGTGTGACAATATTCTCATGGGAATCTCAAAGTCTTGACCTTGCCCCGCTATGACCTGGTATATGAAGCGCATCATAATGACCGAAACCATGATAGAGGACTTCAATAGGATTGTCGTTGCCATATTCTTGACCATACTCCGCAATGGATATCAGACCACCAGAATTACGGTCATACATATAGACCGTTATAGGCATCCTGAAACAAATATAACGAGATGTTTCTGTTGTCTTTTTCTGTTTGGGCCAAGGAGGAAGGGTGTAATCATAGAAGAAACAAACAATACGCAAAATGAATAACATCAGGACAACCTACATCCGTAGAAGCAGTTTTGTATTCCTTCGCAGAATGGTGACTACATATATCACATAGAAATGATGGTTTTATCATATATTTAAATAGTCTGAGAACACAAGGAGATAGAGGTCATACTGTGGATACTGTGATCTACGGAAAAAGTTTATAGAAACAAAATGTTTACAGTCAAAACACTCACTTACCGGAGTACATGTGAAGCCATTAATAGTTCTGGTTCACCTCCCCATTCATGAGGCTTCCTCATGTTTGAAACGTAAGTGTCGAAATCGCCTTCTATAAACCTGAAAATCAGTAACACTTGAGATTTTGAAATTTTCACAATGTGAAATGAGGTAGAACATGAAAACTATTTCGGAGGCATGTTATGTGAGCAAGTTATTTATGCAATCACAGACGGGATATAATAGAAATAGTATTCCCGTTGTCAAATAAGTACAACAAATTGACTCACCATTCTGTCTCTTCCCTTCTTTTGACAAGTTCGTCGGCCACCTACACACTTAGCAGATCAACAATTAGAGGAATCGTGTCATATTATCAAGAGAAAATTACAGTGAAATGCTCTAAATGACAATTTCAACAGGTCGTTAATGCAGTATCCTATTATATGATCGTCATAAATTAAAGTATTGTGGCCAATAAGATTTTATGTCTTCACAAGCTGCTTTTACGACAACAATTGAGATTTTGGCTTGAGAAGATTACAGCAAGAAGCAATGAGGGGAATACAAATTAACTTAATCAAGCTACTGTTTGGTATTCCATTACCACAGATATGATGGAAAGTTTAGTAGCAAAGCACTATATTAGAAAAAAAAAGATAGGAACATTATAGGGTTTGAAGTTGAATCTTTCTAGAAGCACGAGTCTAATTTTTCCAGCCAGGCAAAGGTTTTTGTATAAAGTACCTACGATATGTGTGTGCACCTTTAAACTTAACTTTTGAATTGGTAGTATTGAATTTTTTTAAATCATAAGAGGGGTGTAAGTTAAGTAGACACGGGTCGTTCTCAAAACTTATTTTTGAATTATTGTTTAACTTATTATCAGATAAAAAAAATTGATATTTAATTTTATATAGAGGCTGATAAATAGGGCTCATGTAAATAACTCGTGATTTGCACTCATAATTACATTTGTTCTTGAGTTTGGCTCAACATAATTTTGCAGGGCAGCTCATGAGACGAGCTTGATGCTCAAGCTTGAACTCATTATTTTGAGCTAGATGAGCTCAAAATAATTTTAATTAACTTCTTATACTTTACTAAAATACAGCAAAAAAATGAAAACCTTTTAATTTAACATTATTGTTAAATTAACTTTTAAATTTAACAATAAATCCATTATTATTATTATTACTATTATTCATCAATCAAACCTTCTGAAACAGACTTGTGATCTAGGCTGATGAATTCGTTCATGAACAAATTTTGTTACCCAATACGAGTTTTTGAGCTATCACGAACCAAGGTCGGAAGCTCGAGATTATCCTCTGCTATTCTAAGCTCCATGAGCTAGAGCTTGTTTCACGAGATTATTATGATAATTAAGTTTTCTTCATGAATTCCTTGTTGCTAATGACAAGAGTACATAATGAAAACCTTAGACATACCCTAGCCCTTAATTCATCCGCTAGCTCCTTCTGGAGGGTCTCACTCGGAGGACTCTTTCCTGATCGTACACAAGCTCCATGGGCAACAGAACGAAACAAGCATCTCCCATCACCAGGTATACCTGTATAGCATGAAAAAATAATCTATATCATGGAAACGGTCAAGAGAAACAGAGGTACATCATATATTATACACTACATGTAATCATAACCAGTAGATAAGAGTATATGGGAAACCCATGCTGTCATGTATTCCAGGATAAAGAGTAAATGGAAGATGGACGATAAACTACAGACCAATCACCGAGTAGTCGGTGAAGACTTTCTTTTCCTTCTCATTTCCCTCAGCTGCTTCAGCGTGTGTAGATGTTGTGGTTGAACACAAACCAACAGTACAATTAAAAGCCAGCAGATGCTCTTTGTTTTGCCTAAGAAACAGGTCCAATATTATACCTAATATTGGAAGCATTTGTTTTACCCAGGAACCTGAAGCCTTGTATTCATGATTCTGTATCCAGTAAGCCTTTGTATTCATGATTCTGTATCCAGTTGAGAGACAAAACTCATCTTCCGATGGCACCTAGAATTGACAATATTAAATGCCAATGACTGGCAAGTAGTATTTGTTTTGGATTTACATCCAATACTTATTCGTGTAGATGATTTGGACCCATAAGTCAACGAGCGATTGTCCAATGAAGGGACATATATGGAAGTGTGAGGTAGTTTCAGATGCATGTTCATGCTATGGGTACAGAACGAAGTGGAAGGTTTTTCGATAACATTAAAAGCATGATGGCTCATCCGTCTCCGGACACTCCAAATTAAGCAGGTCAAGTTTTTTGTGCACGTACTGATGGGAGAACATACCATCATGTTCACAAAACCTTACAGGAAGTACAAGATAGAACAACCCTACACAAAGAAATACTAAATCAAGAATCAGAATATAGTCCATTAACTTGCAATGGATGTAAAACCAATCCATTGAGCTAGTGAATTTGTGTCCTAATATGTTCCCATTACTTACCAAGAAAATACAAGCATGCGCATAAATATCCAACTAAAGAACCCTCAATAGAAAAACCAAAATCTACCTTTTTTAGAACACAGAATAAAGCAACAACAAATCAAAACGGACGTAGAGAATTTGGATGCATACCAGCTATATGCACAACCAAAAATATTAACGAAAGAGAAAAAAAGCCCTGCGATTTTCAAATGAAGGAACTCAGTCTCAATGGGCTACAAAAAACAGCAAAGATAAGACCACTTTACAATGAAGCTCACGTATTTAAAAAGAAAAGGAAAAGGAAAAAAGAAAAAGAAAAAGAAACAAAATAACAAAGAGGTTGGAATGATCAAAGTAAAGAATATGATTGGAATCGGAGAAAAGAATACTTACGACAGAACCTTTAAAGTAGAAAATTTGAAGAAGAAGCGGCGTTTTAAAAGAGAAAATTGTGATTCCAACTTCCAACTATTCACAGTACAATTGAGAATTTTGCTAGGTGATGTTTCTATCAGCTCAATTAGATAAAACAACAAGACGATGTCGTCGGAGTTGAATTGTCAAGATTAAGATTGGACCAGTTTATTGGGTTAGCCCAGGGAATATAAATCCCAATTCTTATGGGCCGCTCTAAAAAAGATCCAAATACTAAAAAATAAAATCTTGTGCCAACAAGAAAATGCATGATGTGACAATTATATTTATCTGCATATAATAATAATAAAAATAATTCAATCAAACATAAAGATATAATATATACACAATAAGAATATTCATACAAATTATAACAATATGTCATAATCTAATAATTAATGTGGTTAAGAAATCAATTAAAAAAAACAATGCACTAAAATACAGGGAAAAAATAAAAAAATTTAATTAACGACTTATAATACTGCTCTGGCACGAATAAAAACTCATTTTTTCAAATAGTTGTTTTTAACAGAACTTTAAGACAATCAGTGAAAGTACAGTGAAGTAAAGAAAATTTATGGAAAAAAATTTATTGTCGTTAATTTTCATCAAATTTCATGAGCAGTATTCTGAATTTGAGAGAGATGAATTGATATAGATGTCTAAATAGAACATTTTAATTTTGACCTTTCGTCCACAATTATTTTAAAGTCGATATCCACTTCACTAATATACTCCGTACATATCATGCATTTTTTATGATATTAATGATACTTTTAAAATAATCATGATTCATGAACGATACTATAATTCAAATATTCATTTTAGTGTATTGGATTTGTTATTTAACATAAAAGATATCTAACTGTATGTGGGCCTTTTTTGTCTCGGTCGTTCTCGATGACAATGTCGAGTGGGCCCAAGATATGATAGACTTCAAGACAGAAAGTTACCCTTATCAGTGAAATGTCATATATTTAACATAATTTATGGGACCATTGGCCCATTATAAAGCGTGGGCCCATTCACAATACAAGCTGGCTAGGACTATTATGTGTTGTACAGAGCATTAGCTGGACATGTTTCGTTGATTATTATTGGTGACTAAAATTTGTCCAGAAATTTAGAAGGAAAAAAACTGTCCAGAAAGTATGTGATTCAATTTTCAGATAATTGAACCATGAATTTAATTTAATTTTAAAAGTATAGTCATCATGGAAATAAGAATTCATGTACCACGTTATTTAGTTGAAGGAAAATGGGATTTCAAATTAAAGTTGGAAGTGAATTTCTATTTCTTAGTTTTAAGTTATTTTATAATAATATTAATACACATGCTCGTATATAACTTTTCTAAATTAAAAATTTATTTTTGAACATAAAATATTTTAATTATATATTTTTTTTCAAGCAATGAAAAAATATAAAAAGTTATCAACGGTAATGAAGAACAAGGTTTTAAAATTTTGATAATAAAGAGTTTCATATTAAAGAGAATAAATTTTCAAGGAATGGATTTTGTTAACTTTTCTACATAACAATATTTTTGCTGGTTTTACAAAAATATAAAATATAAAAATAAATACAGTGAATGAATGATATTATTCTAATTTAGATAATACTATTTTGAAAAAATTTAAAAATATTTGAGTAACTTATAATTGTATTAGTTAAATTCATTTTATAAGTCAAATCTCGTGGAATCCTACCATTTTCGTAGATTTAATCCTAGTTGAATAAAATCTCGTCGAAGTTATTTAAGTTGTTTAAGCTTTATATATATGTTATCATCTCAGCTGTATTTGAGGAACAATGTGAATGAATTTGGTAAGTTTTATATAAAAAAAAAAAAAAAGGAAATATATTATACATATCACATATGTGTAGGTCAGACTCAAAAGTGAATTAAGCAGGCGAGGGTAGATTTGGAAGGTTTCATATACTATTAGTCTATTAGACTATTACCTAGGGGAAAGGAGATACTTCCTTCGCAGAAAAATGGAAATTAGATGAAAATTCGATTGGAGTAATCAAGCGCAATGTGTCATTACGGCCGTTAAAAATGGGGCCACAGCTTACCAAATTACGTCCAGTTAGTATAGTTACTCGGTGAAAGAAATTATTTAAATATAATGTTGGGTCCTTTTCCAAGCAAAGACTGGACTCTTTCGTCTTCCTGCTTTTCTTTATGTGGGCCTATGGCTACTCATCTAGATTCTAATCAGACATTTTTTTATTTTTTTTTTCTTCTACTTTCGTTTTGTGACTTATTTTATGCTTCATACATACATATTATCTACAAGTGGAGGAAATATCATTCTTTTATCTTGTGTATTTACCTTTTAGGTTTCCATGCTTCCGTGAATTAATTTTTTTGGTTACCGAAAAGAACTCAAAGGAAAGTTTGAAAATTAATACGAATTGGTCGATCGACGAAAGGAGGATCAGAAATTCCTAGGGTGAGGTAGCTTGCATATCAATATTTTCATTCAATCCTTGCCGAAAAATATGTTTTGATATGGGAGTTAACATGATACCATAAAATGTAAAAGAAGATCGATATTATCTCCGGTCATTCAATGATTCATAGGTATTCTTGTCCCTTCCTCCGGTTTTGAAGTATTCTAAGCACTTCATCTTGTACTGATTTATATTTGTATTATTATCAGGTGTGTACTTAGTAAACTAAAAAATGTTCAACCCATAGATGTTCAGATACATCAAAGAGAAAATTGC
Organism: Dorcoceras hygrometricum; assembly: GCA_001598015.1. Lineage (NCBI taxonomy): Eukaryota > Viridiplantae > Streptophyta > Magnoliopsida > Lamiales > Gesneriaceae > Dorcoceras > Dorcoceras hygrometricum. The sequence goes on from KQ990519.1 coordinate 457,078, forward strand.
AAGCACGACAATGAAAATGAAAGTGTGGAGGAACCAGAAAAATGACCACAATTGTTAAATATTAAAGACATGTGACTTGAATTAAACTCTAACATGACTCAGCTTGCGATTGATCAGCACAGCTCGTGACGTTCAATTCAGCTTGGGCCTGGATATAGCTTACGACTTGAAACAACTTGCGACGATCTGACAGCTTTTATTCACCTTTCCCAACAAAATGTTCAATCTATAGATTTTTAGATACATCAAAGAGAAAATTCCGAGCACGACAATGAAAAATGAAAGTGTATATGCAGCCGGAAAATTATTACAATTGTAAAATATTAAAGACACATGACTTAAATTAAAACTCTGACATGACCAAAATCAAAGATCGATAAATATATATGATAAAAGTTGCAGTTCCTCTAATATATGCCAACGGAAATATCATTAGAAACATTGATAAAACTCGGAAAACCATGCATTATAGCACGACATAAGCAAAACCCCATATATTCTGTTCTCTGCTGTTGGCTCGGACCTCACACGGACAATTTCTATATCTCTTACGAAATATCTGCATGTTTTAATGGGATCAGATATCTTTTTAGGTGAATCTTGCTTTATATGACGATGATTTGACACATGAAAATGAAAAATCTGAGAGAAAGCTTACAAACTTTGGGCTAAAATAAAGAAAGCAGTAATGATTTCTAAAGGTGGACCAGATCAATCTTCTGGCATCCACGGCTTCCCAACCAATAATATTCTCTCTCACGTACACACAGACACACACGATAATAATGATGATTATGATAATAGTAATGATAATAATAATAATATAATTTGTATAACATTTTTTACATGATATAGATATCATTACAGTTTTACATTAGATTCTTTTTTTTTAACTTCAATCCAGGACATAATTAAAATAATGATGAGAAGTGGGGCCGAAAAGGCCATAATATATTGGGCTAACCACGTGAATTTGTCCCCATTGGATTTCTCATCATCATACAAATTAAACTCGATGGATTTTGTGGTCCCAATTTTAAAATACATGATCAAAGGGAAAATGAAAGGAAATACTTTTACTTAGTTAGTTAATTTAATATCTACTTTGTATAATTTGAAGGGGAAGAAGAAAATGTTGGTTACTCAATGTTTATGAATGACAGATTGGACAAACTGGATGTGTTATTGACACTTTTTAACACTTGTGCGGGTTTATTGTAAATTCAAAATTTTAATGGGCAGAAGATATGAGGGAATCCATATTTCTACTTTACTATATATATTTTGAGTAGAATTTAAGGTTCCGTTTGGACATTTTTTTAAAAATCGTTTTAGTGTTTTTAGAGTTAAAAAAACATAAAATAGGTGTTTATATAAGATTTTTATAAAATATTTTTAAAAACTAATTTTGAAGTACACTTTTAAAAGAACAAGTGAAAAATATTTTACAATGTTTATAAAATATAAAATATAGGTAAACATATTCGAATTATCAATTAAATTTTTTTATATGATTAATTAATTGAATGCTATTTTTTAATTATAAATCACTTTTTAAAATAATTATAAAAATATTTTTTAATTTAAAAATATTTTTATAAAATAGTTGTCCAAACCATACTTACCTCTAAAAAAAACTTTCAAAATATTTTATAATTTTTTTTAAAAACACTTTTATAAAAATATTTTTAAAAAATTTGTCGAAACGGTGCTGCTATCATTTTTAAAGCCATTTAAAGCGATAAGCAACCTATCTCTATCTCACTCTATGCCTCTACCAAGAAAAATAACGACTCAACTGGTTATTCTAACAAAGCGATTAATAGGTTAAAAGATTTCAGTTAGTGTTAATAATGAGTATATTTTTGGTCATCGGAAAATATCTGATCTTACAATTAATTATCAGAGTCAATGTCATATTTGATTATCATAAATTATACTAAGTGTCAAGTGTCATTATTACTATGAAGATTGTCCGGGTATAATAATCATATGTTAGGAGAGTGATCGTTACATAACATATTGTTCAATTGTATCACTAAAATAAGCACTTAGATCAAAAACTAATCCATTTTTTCGGAAATAGCGTTTAGGTGCAATAATTAATTGATTTTTTTCAATTACGTAAATCAATAGTTCAAACCGTCCTTACCATAGGGTTTTGGGGCATAAGATTCATTGCCCCTGACAAAAATTAGAATTAAAACAAGTAAGGGTTTTTATTGATTTAACATTTGATTTCTGTTGTAGATGTGGATATTCGTAAAAATGAAATCTTTATTTAAAATCTTATTATTATAAAAAAATAATTTTCTTTGAATAAATATATTAATTGGTGATGAAACCTTTCTTAGTTTACAGAAACTCAAGATTCATATCTTCTAATTCTCTTTTTTTTTTCCCGTATTTGTTATTTAAATAAAAAATATAAAAATATAATACTTGGTCCAGAAGTTTGGAAGAAAAATAGATCAGTGGCTCAACCGAATATTTATAGTTCAAATATTATCTCACAATTCGTTATTTATTATGCAGTCCCAAATCTAAAATCCTATATTCGCCACTATATCTGAAAAACGTGTCAGAGAAGGCTAGGTCAAGTCTATCTATTTTTGAAAAATATACCCCCATCCCATATTAAAAACTAAGCAATGCCTACACACACAATATATATATGCGTGGTATTATTTAGTTTTGCTTAAAAATGTCTATTACATTGAGAGTTAAATGCAGAGAAAGTGATGGGTCATCGGAGGCGGGTTGGGGCATGCCCCGGTCCCCACCCTCGCCCACCCGATTTGTTAGGCTCCTGTCTATTAGCATAGATATCAACATAACTTCTAATTTTCATCACTTTCATCTCCGCGAATTTTATCTCTTTCGTACATTCATATATATATATATATGTGTGTGTATATATATATATATATATACATTCCATGAATATTCACATAACTTCTAATTTTCATTTCTTCCATCTCCCATAATTTATCTTTTTATTTCCCCATTTCATTTAAAATTGTTATGCAATTAAAATTAAGATAACAAATAGTATTTTATATCCATAATTATTATTCGTATGCAATGTATATGCGTTCGGAAATTACATATATCACATCCATGAGCACACCGTTTGAACTGTGAAACGGATTAGATATTAATTTTGATGAACACAACACTTGTTGATTTGTTTCTAACAGTTTATGTGAGTGTGCAGGAATCAAATCATAACAGAGTCGGGCAGATCAGCTAATGAACTGTATAGTATAAGAAGAACTGAGCTCAGTTGAGAAGAATAGCAGATCAGTTCAGATGGCAGGAGCAGTTCATATCAGTTGAAGTGCAGAGCAGTTTAGTTCAGTGAGCAAGTGTAGTAACAGATCATATTAGAAGCACATAGCATAATGAATTCAGATCAGAACTTTTCAGAGTATATAAGATCATTTCAAAGTAGTAGAGGCCGAACAGAATAGAACAGTTCAGGGCAGATAGAGCGGTTCGGTTTAGAGGTTCAGTTGTTGAGAGACACAGTTCAGAACAGAACAGATCCGAACAGAACAGTTGAGATCAGTTAGTTCAAAGAAGATAAGACAAGATCATAACATAATCAGATTATAGAATAATATAGCAAGAGCATAACAGATCAAACGAAGAGCAGTTAGTGAACGAGAGCAGTGTAGCTCTATGTGCATATCAGGTTGGAGTTTCGTAACATATCAGCTTACATAAGAAAAGAAGGGCTTAATTGAAGAACGGATCGGAGCGAAGCCCATATTATATCAGCGCATGCTACCAGCTCAAAAGGACAAATCAGTTTGAACAAATTTTTACTCAGGCAGATTAGAAGGGTTCAAACTGATTTGCTACCATACGTCTACATTAGTTCAGAGGTAGTACATAGATTATAATAGCATCACATACCACTGTACGATGAAAGGACGACATTGACCCAACAGCAGAAACTTTACAGAAGCTTTGCAACGGCTAGAATCTTGTGTCCAACGGTGATATCAATTGGAGGATATATATACAAGCTGAACTGATGAAGAAAAAAAGTTGTTGATGAGAAGGAGAAGTCGTCGAAGAGAGGTCCGAGAGCATACAACTCTCAAGAGAATGTGGAAGACACTCAATGTTGCGCATGTACACATAGTGCAAGTTCGGATCAGAACAAATATAAAGTTGTGCATGCACCAGCAGATGTCGTTGTAATGCTTGAAGATCACAAAAAAGACGGCCGTGCGTGAGATATATATGAGAACTGAACTGAAATAGAAAAATCCTCACACACATTGTCAGGCCCCGTGCTAATTTCCAACAATTAACACATAAAAAACGCATAACTACGGAAGCTTAAAATCAGGGCTTAAAAATTTTTCGAAATACAAAGGCCTGAACTTCAAATCATTCATTCAAAATATTCGATATTCAAAATAGAAGTTTACTCAACTCGATACAGCAAGTAACCACATAAATCAATTCAAAATACAGATCCCCCAAATACAATTAAAACACGGGGCATCCCCCGGTTCAATACATATCATAAGTAAACTGGGACTCAGGAATGCGGGGATCGACCAACTGAACTTCCAATCGG